>JRZD01010051.1:3801-17219 GCA_000826945.1 Eimeria nieschulzi
AAGGGCGCAACACCAGAAGGAGAGGCGTGCTTCACATCAGCACCGACCGCCACTCCCTCTCCTCAGAAAAGCTCAGAACTCGAAGAGAAAGAACAGGCATCAGGTTTTGCTGCTTAGTGCATGCATTGATTTATGTTGTGGGTTTTTAGGGCCCCAACGTAGCAATGAATGCATGCACTTGTTATATGTAACAACGCGCAGATAAGGGCAGAGTGAGGTGTGTATGTGGCTACACAGTAGCGACGCAGATGGTATGTTTTTAGCTATACAGCAAAGAGACAAACTGGGCAGAGGAGCAGATGCTCGCGCCCAACAAAAAAGAAGCAACGAGACTTCAGCGCGTATGCGAATAGAACTGCAAGTGTATAGACGCTTAAACACACAAATAGGTACATACAGAACATCTATTATATGGACGCTCAGGTGTATAAAATGTACATTTTCGCATGTACAGAGCATGGGCACATTATAGCAGGATACAACTACTTTTGTGTACACGTGGAGCCAGGCGGAAAGCAAATTTGGCAAATATAAATCTGTTCTTTTATTGGATTCTAATCCCCAAAAGAAATTCCTGTTAATTTGCACAAGAGAGCTACGGAAGAGAATCTGTCTGGGTGTAGAATGCATGCACAGACGTTGCTTTCGAAAACAAACAATAACTTAAGAACACTACAATTCAGTCAATCCTTGGGGCGGTGACAGCACATAATGCGAAGGGGTGATTAGTGTAGGCTGGCTTTTATGATTCGTGTGACGTTTAGTGATGAGATGGGGTGAAGAGGCAGTTCGTTCTACAGGCACAGCGGCAGCTAGAGTTGAGTGGGGAAGGTGGGTCATTGAGATATTTTTAGCAAACTAGTGCGAATTGATTTGTTTTGCTTGGTTCCCATGTTTGCTATCGTCATTGATTCACAGGCATTTCAGGCACTTGGAGCTATGTGAATGTAGTTTTACTGGCAACGTCAGTTGGTGTGTTTGTTAATAAGCAAAGAACTCTGCCGTTGTCTGGCTTGCTTTCTGGGGCCATGCCGACCTGCGCTAAGCCAAGCAGCAATGGGATGCGGTCAAGCTGCAGGAAGTGCACCTTGGGGACACACGTATCCTCCCAACGTACAATCCTAGGATCGCGCTTACCGCTCCTCTTCCCTACATATGCTTGACCCTTCAACTCATAGAAAACTTAGCACATTAGGTAAAACAATTCTAAATGATAACAAACATACAAACACTGCAGTATCAAACATATCCATTAACATTCCACATCTGCCCCCCTCGTAAGACGCATGTCTTCATTGGTCCTTATGAAGGGTGCGGGTGGTCCACCATACCATCGCTGCTGCTATTGCCGCTGATGCTCCTGTCCAGAAAATCGCGTTTCAGTGCCCCTTGTTGGTTAACAACCCCAATCCCAAAAATATAGACAGGAAAGGGGGCTGATGGCGTGAGACCCTCCTCGGTTTAGCGCGGAAGACGGTTAAGGACCTCTGTGCAATCTGGGTAAGGCTGCGTGATACTCCGCCCAGAACAGGAAATCCCGAACACCGCGGGCCCCCACCGAAAATATCGTGCCCCGGTTGCTTAAAATATTTGCAAACAGGTATCTTTCTTACTCGAACCTCTCACACGATGGGGTAAGGCTGAAAGATCTCATATCTGCCATCAAGGCCAAGCAGTCTCTGCGACATTCAACGTGCCCTTCCCCTTAAACTCGGGAGTTAATCCCTGTATCTTCCACTGAATCTTAAAATTGGCAGTAGCTTTTTTGAGTTCCTAGTATTGGGTCTATGGGCCCTTCAATAAACCCTTAGACATGCACAACTTCAACCTCGCACCATTGCTCACTGCCCATCGGCGATGCTGGGAGTATACAAAACGCGTGAAACCCAATGTAAGACGTTATAAACCTTTTTAGACAACGCAATTATGCACAAAACTAGTGAGAACCGACCCTAGATAGCTCAAAGTTCATAGTAAATATTCTGCCTGTCACATAGGTGCATGACCCACAGGTGGTAATGTGGACGCACTCAGCAGGGTCCTATAGCACAAAAAAGGTATGGAAAATTTTTTTCTGAGGCAGCATACCCACCCAATCCACATCCCTATAGCTAACTATGACACAGGCCCCGAAGTCCTATTATGCTGCTCTATGTGCTACTGCGAATTCAAAAAACACACTATTCTGCGGAAGAAAAGGAAAAAAGAAAAAAGCAAAGGAACACTACTGGACCGCCACCAGGGCCCTCTCAAGGGATCATCTAGCTAGCTACTTCTGCTCAGATCCACACCGACGGGCAATTATTTCTAACTGCACAGGGGGAAATAAATATGGAAAAGGTTTCGGAACGACAAGTTCAGTGAGTTAGAGAGTGCTGGAAAAAGATATGCTTCCTTCTCCACACCTTGAAGTCCCACCGGACATACTTGACTCCAACTCACAACTTGACACACAAGAGACGCAAGCAGGGAGCCTGGATTCCAGTCCCAGCATGGCTTGACTCGCCTCCAAAAACCAAGCCAAGATGCTAGGGCTTATGGTAACACATTAAGCATAAGCATTCAATTCGTCCTCAGAACAGTCATTAACAAAATTTCATCCAGATAAGTGTCGAGTCCCACTTGGCTCATACTCTGATTTGTTCTCTTCTTACGCAAAACCCAGGCCACAAGGTCTTTACAAAACTTTTAGGGACTTTCTTTTGCCCCCCTTTCGTCGAAAAGACACGAGGGTTACTCTGAAAACCTCATACAGCTATAACAGCTCTCATATACTAGTCGCCTTCAACATGCTTGTCACATAGTTTTACCTCACAACATAGTACTATATTAGATATGTCAACTGACACAAATGGGCAAACGCCTAAGAGCCAAATAATAGTAATAATGTTGTAGCGCAACGCTACACCCTCCCGTTGAGTGGACTTCGAGGGCAGGATCGGCTTGTCTCCCTGATCCATCATGTAAGCTCGGGACAGCAGACTGCAGGCAGACTCCGGAACATCAGCCCCCTAAACAAATAAGGCAAGGGCAGCTTTATGCCAGCTTTATCACCAAGTCCCTCCATGTCAGTCACTTTCCTCTTCAGAGTTGCTGGAGGTGGAGTCGCTACTGCCACTACCACCAACGCCGTTGTCTGAATCAATTTCTCCTGTAAGGGATGATTCACTACTGCTCAATTAAACTCCACTCCGAGTTCTCCACAGACTAGTCATAGCAGCAGTGGAGATCTGGGAAGAAAGCGAGTTGCTATTTACCGCTGAGCTGCTACCTGCGATATGAACGTCGGTTGCCTCTGCGTCACTTTGATTGGACTCTTCGCTGTCCAGGGATGAGGAGGAGGCAATCCCAGATGTCTTATCGTCCAATGTCACATAATTTTGAGCAGCTGTGTCTTCCGAGTCAGGAATAAACTTGATAAACGAAATAACATTGATCAACTTTTGAAATCCTCCAATGAGCTCGCGTAAATAAGAAGACTTATTGTGGAGCATCCTCTCGATATGCAACAGATGAGTTGAAAATTACTCTTCAACTGAGAAGCCAAGGCGCCGCACCAGATTATTCTTGCAAATTGGTAACACCAGATTATTTCTGCAAATTGGTAAGAATACTTTTCCCGGAAAGGCAAATGCGTTCTGAAATGTTTCATATGACCTGCTGATGGCTCTAAGCGTTCGACTATTTTAATCCTGGAAAAGTCTCGCGTGAAAGCTGATCGTTGTCAAGCCCCCAAGACTCAAATGTGCCTGTGGTTTGGTCTTCTTTAACAATTTGTCGCCAAACAGGTGCCCCATGCCGCTCTTCCTCAAGCCGATTGGCAACCCCCATCCTGCGTATGCAACGAGCATTCACTTAATATACCGTAGCACAGGTTAAGCGGTGAATGATTTCACGCTCACCTGCCCTCAATTAGAAACGTACAACATGCTGATTGTGAGCGTATATTACAAGTTTAATAAAACAATTCAAATCACATCTAGAGTGACAAGAATTCCTGCGTTTGCATTGAGTCCGTTTTTAACTGAGAACCCCAAGGATTCTAGAGGTGCTTTAAATATATACCTTTTCATCAGCTCCGTTCGGATTAATGCTTTAATTAAATTTTGCTTACTCCTCGCCTTAGGTCGAGCATTACTACTCTGCAGTAATCCGCAAGTACATGGTCCCGCGAAGACTGTCCCAAACCGGTTTTCCCCAAGGGTTTTTTGGGCGTTAGCACCACAGAACCATACGGCTTATTAGGGTTATTAATGGGTTCAATATTTAAAAAAAAAGTAGGGTGGGGTCTCCTCACCAGTGCTACTTCGCGCCTTCTGATCTCGTTTTGGTTGACAAGGAATTTTTGTTTTTCCAGGAGACGCTTCTGATGAAGTCGTTCTGACCTCTCGGCGTTCCGAAGCAGCACGCGCTTCCTCATGCAAGCATGTTGTCGTTCAGCCTTCATAACCACTGCTTCTTTAAGCAATAACGTATCTGCATCAAGTTGGCCCATGAGGCTTCTGAGCTCGCTGCCTTGTTGTTGCCCTTCTTGCTTCAACCGCTGTTCCTGCATTAGCCGTAGAGCTCTGCGCTTTTCCTCGGCCTCCTTGCGCTGCGTCAACTGACGGATTAGCTTATCATGCATCTGCTGCTTTCCTTCCAGTTCTTGTATAACATTTTGTTGCTGTTCCATCATGCATTCCTCAAACACGCCAACTTCCTCTGCCATATCCGCTTCGGCTTCCTTCTTTAACTGTGTGTATTGCTCTACGCTGAGAGTTGTTGCTGAAGCGTTCAAAGCACCACGTACAAGCTGGAGCAGTTTCACTCAGCCCGGCATAGCTTTCCCAAACTCCAGTATAGGGATGTCAATTCCACGGTTTGAAGTAGACGGGGATCTGTAAAGCTGCTCCTAGGAGCACAACACTTCCAGCCGCTTTCCATCTGACCATTTCGATTTCTTGTTTCATTTTGCCGCTGCGCTTCATGTACTTTAACATGTCCTCCACTTTGCCTGACTGCCGCTTCTCTAACTCTTGGAAAAGAAGAGTACGCTGGCTATCCAACTGAAAGGCAAAGCACTATTGCCAGGTAGATATGTGTGTTCCGACATGTGCAGGCATACAGTTAGGCAAACGACCTGCAAATCAAACCGTCAATTTTTACTGGGTTTTGGTTTCTTGCGCCCGTCAAGCGGCTGGAATTTAAAGCGAAAATGCATTAAACATGAAACAGTCACATACCTCTAGTTCTTGCACGAGCCAATATTCTTGTAATTCGGCCTTCAGACAGAAGCACTACCTAGCCGCGTTTTCTCGATGACCCACAAGCACATGTGGACCTACCTAGTGGAATGGAGGACGTTTCACCGAAGACTGCCTTAGGTGAGGTACATCATGCCATGGTACCTTATAGAGCTCTTCCAACTGTTCAGAATGTAAGTCGCATCTGAAGGCACTCAACATTCACAAAATGTCTTTTTTACTGCTAATGCTGCCTCCATTGAGGAATACGGAACAAGCATGCAACATAACAGGCAGTCTACTTGCGGCGTTGCAGCGCAAACGTTGTTATCCGAGGAGTATATGGATATACACCTACGAGCTTCATCCTTTGCTTTCCAAAATTGCTTAGTCAATGCGCTTATCTTCTCCGCCTTCTTCAAAAACAGCTCTCGGAGAAAAGATGAAAGTTCCCTGCTGTGTCTTCGTGCGAACAGTTGCAGCAGCTCACGTAATTTGCCAGCCTTAGTGCATGAGTGCAGATACTTTTTCAGCACTCGTGAAAACTTTGTTCACTATTCTGCCCGTCTTAGAATTGTAATGCAAGCGGTCGGGGCATAGCTACCTTCCCACCTCAATTACCGCAGCAGTGTTGATACTCTCGTCGGCTAGCCATGGAAACTCCTGCCTTTCTGCCTCCTCGTCCCTCTGCAATATATGACAGAGCAGCCTAAACCAAAAAAGCTACTTACCACCTCCAGCCAGCCTTCGGCACAAAGGCAATGTCTTGCTCTTCAGGGCTTTGCGAGGACTTCACCTTTTCTGCCTCAGCCGCAAGTTTTGTCTCCAATTCGGCCTTTGCGTTTTGGATTTCCTTCTGCTTCTGGTCTTCAGCCTTTTGTCGTCTTTGGTTAATACGCTGCTGCCGTTCCAGCAGTCTGCGTTGGGCCCGCTCTTCCTGCTCTTGTTGCTCCGCTTCCAATGCTGACTCCAGTTGGCTCAGCGCAAGCTCGTGTTCTGCAGTCCAATAGCAGCTCAGAACGCAATGCTGCAATAACCGGCGGAACCTTTGCACTTATGTGCCCCGACGTCAGCTGGTTCACAAGTTTTTGGCATTAATAACAATACATTTGTCCTGAAGTGCATTCCAATTCAAAGAGTTGGCGGTTGAGCTACCTCGCAAAATCTGCTGCTTGCTATCAGCATCTGCTAGGGCCAGCTTCGTTTCGTGCTCTTTGGTAAGTTCTGCTTCGATTCCTCATGTGCCTTTTGTCTTGAGACGCGCTACTCCTCCAGCTCCCGCTTTTTTGTGTTCTTCTTCCTCTTGAGTTTGGCAGTAGAAACTTTCTAGGCTTGATCGTCAACGAAGGCCGCGCGAATGGCTTGTAGTTCAGGCGGTGAATACCCCCATGGCTTGCGAGCACTTCTATATTTTGTTTTGGCTATCCTTGGCGTGATGACTTGGCTACCTCCTGATCTTTCTGAATTTCTGCAAGTGCTTTCTCAAGCCTGTGCTGAGCGTCGTCAATAATGGCGAGAACGCTTGTAGATCATTCGGCAGCATCCAGCGTGGCAACAAACAGGAATGTACCGGTGGTGAGGCTAGCGTAATGTTAAACCTGTACTGTGCATGCGTCACACGACATTAGGGTATACGTATTACCCCGCCTGACATTGGGTAGTACATATTACCTTACCTGCTAAAGATTTGGAAAACATCAGGAGCGTTTGAAATCCCTTGAACTGCTTCTTCCTGAAGAATCGCTAAGGCGCCTCTAGATTTGCCCTCCGCACAGTGCCGTTGCGCCCTGCAGCACTCAAAATGCAGCTTGTGCCTGCGTCGAAATTCCTTTTGCAATTTGTGTACTGCTTCGTCGTTCTTGTCTCCAGGGGTCGCGACAGGAAGCTCTGGAGTTTTGTTGCGCAGTCGATCGTAGGATCCGGCATCGGATGCACACGTACAAAGACGCCAAACGATTCGCTGAACTTCGATTGTGCTGAGAGAAAGACGCTTGCGGCTTATTTCGTTGTCATTCTGTTTTTCAGATAATAGCTGTAGCAAGGTTGCAATGCGGTTTTCCGCTGAAAAACTATCGGCGTGACAACTCAACTCAAGAAGCACTATAGCAGAAAAGGCTCAATCACTCAGCATCAGCATCCTGAGATTAATTCCATTTTTTCTTGTCTCCTTGAGGGTTGCTGAACTGTTAGGTCTTGCTTACCAGAAGCTTCATGAGAGCTGCCTGGTTGAGCTGGCGCTCGCTCATCTCTCCTAAAGCTTGAAGGTCGGCATCTTTCTGAGTTTTGTAGGTCATGTCCACATGATGGCAATATCTTTCTTGTTCACGGACTACAACAGGCTCAAGCTCGTTTGCTGCGTTTTTCCACTGCTGCTGAAGGCAGAGGTGGTCAGAAAGCACAGAAATAAACTATGCATGTAGGCTGCCTCCCACAACAAGCTCCAGTCTGCTGGCAGATTACACATTAGTCTTTGAACTTTGTACACATATCAATAAAAACAATTAGTGCAGGCAAGAAGAAAATCACCGGTTACATTGCGAGAGAGAGCTTGTGCCAGATTAATGCTGAACATAGTAAAGCATTAGATTTCTGGTATCCGGCGGCAGCTCGTGCCACCCAATTATGTAAACACGGGGACTGTGTTGCAGGAATACTTGTCAGTGTGTATGCTTTTTGATCGGTATAGGAAAGCACTACTTAAAGAATCAGCCCTTACCAGAGACCGTTCGTCGTCCTCTAGGTCCTCTATTCCGTTGTTCTTGGCCTGCACGCCAGATGAAGCATACCTGATTGCCAAGATTCAATCCGTATTCCGAATCAAAGAAGCACAGCTTATTCAAGGGAACAGAGAGCCTTAGTGCTAGTTATTCTACGCTCTGCAGCAGCACGCGGCTCAAAAGGTCGGTAAACAATGAGGCACCGTAAGTTATTAGGATTGTGGTATTGCACCTCAGCTGCACGGCCCAGCAACAGTTTGTTAACCTTGCTGAAAAGTCTTTGCCTAAAAGCTGCAAGCGATTGAGTCACGTCCAGCTCCCGCATGCCTTTCAGGTGCTGTTGCCTTAAATTGAAGAGTACAGCTCCGACCGGATCCTCGCTGACTGTCTTCCTGTGGCTCAACGCAGCACAGCGCCATACTTGGGTCAAGCATTCCAGACAATTTTTGCTTCACTCCCAAAACCTGCTAGACAACAGTGAAATACTCTCTCATGTTGGTCTGAAAAACTTATTGATTTCTGAGGCTTATTAACACTCCCAGACAGTTGCCCTCATCCGAAATTCGTTGCAGTGCTCATACTTATCTAGCTTCATTGTTGCCTGTCGGAGTTTTTCTGTCATATCATAGAGATCCTCGCGAAGCGTTTTTCTCGCCCGAGCCTCCAAGTCCCAAAGTTCGTCTGTTATTGCTTGCCGCTGATTTCGAAGCCTTGGCAGCAACTGTTCTTCGTTTTAGTCAAAGCTGCAACCTAGTGGGATTTCACTTCTTCATGCAGTGCATGTGCTTCGCACACATCTTGGGAACTTGCTCTGACGAGTTCTTGAACAGACAAAAGCAATTCCTTAGAGGGAACTAAATTGGGCTGAATGGAGATTCAAGCCATTGTCAGAAAGTTGTTACGCCTACTGTACGACGACCAAACCGGCAGATGCAAGTGGTCCTGAGGAAGTCAAACCTTACAGCGAGACCTCCACCGTATTCTGCCAAGTTTTAGAAAAGAATCGCTTCAACGTTTTTTACTGCCTGTCCCAATGCAGACAGAAAGGGCTTCAACGTTCTTTACTGCCTGTCCCGATGCAGACAGAAAGGCTGTGTCAACCACTAACTGTACCGTTCATGACGCACAAGGTTGTCAGCTGCAAGCCAGTTGAGTGCAGCTCCAAACAGCGAAATTGACGCGCAAACGACGACTTCAGAATGTTCACAACGGATGTAGCGTTATTGCTGCTGAGGGCATTGGATCTAACCTGAAACTGCACAAGGAAGATGTGGAGCCCTCAATAAACGAGAGCATATGTAGCGTTTTCCTGGAGCTGCACTTGCTGTTCTGCTGCTTTTTGCCGTTGCTGAAGCATTGAGCGCCCGCAAGATTTGAATGCAGCTTGTCTCTTCTTGAGACTCTCAGTTCTTTGAGTAATAATACAATCAATGACAACCGTTGCAAATTCCAACTGCGCATCCCGAAGCTGCTTCAATTCGGTGGATGCCTGTTGATACAAAGAAGAAGAGGATTTCACTCAACCCAAAAATGGTACAGTCGACCCAGACGCGTACTACGTTTCAGGCTGAACTATGCAGTAATAGATGGCGGATGAAAATAGGTTCCGCCTATATAGAAAGCAATATATTAGTTTAACTCAATAGCCTTAAGCGCTTTTAAGCAGTAGCTGTATGAAAGCCCTGATGTCGTGAGGAATCTTAATCTACTTTTTCAAAAAGGCCTTTTCCCCCTGCTGCTTGTGTTTTGCTCTCTGCAGGGTGTGAGCTGCAAGCATCCAGGCAGTGTCGTCACCTTGTTAAGTGCATCATCAGTGAGCTCTTGCTGCTTTTGACGGCCAAGTTCAGAAACACTTGCGCTTAAAAAAAGCTGCATTTCTTCTAAGCATTTGGACCACCGAACGTCGTGGAGCTTACTGTACCTGAGGGGGAAAAGCCTAGTTCCGCATTACTATGGACGTGAAAGTGTTTACTCCAAATTGTGTGTTTACCCGTGGCACCTAAGATAAACTCCAAGTGCATGTTTCAAGATAGATAACAAAAGATCGGCAAGCAAGTACCTGAAGCGTTTTTGTTCCAGAAGCTGGCTCTTTGCAGCTTGCATCGATGCTGCAAGGAGCCTTAACTCAGCGGCTGAAGCAGAGTTGATCGCATTATTTTGTGCCATAATCACTGCTGATATCACAACGCCCATGGAGTTGCGCCGCCGAAAGAAGCTTTGCTTAGAAACGGATACACGGTTTGCTAATGAAAGGTGGTGTTTTTGAGCTGAAGAAGGGCAAGTGCTGTTGTTCACGAGAAGATGGCCGATGAAGTAAAATCGTCGATTTCTCGTACAAACACATCAAAACTCACATAATGTGGATCCCGCAGGACTCCCTGGTAATGTTCAACTCAGCAGCCAGTTTGGGTAGAAGCTTCCGATCTAGCAGTAGAAAGGGCCTGTTCTACCCTTAATGCGGCTGCATATCGCGAACTTCCTTGCTACACGTATAAACACCAAAGACGCATAGCCCTCAAGAATAAAAAGCATGAGCCTAAGCACCGTGCCATCTGGACCTCCACATCATAGTTTCCAAGCGGCTATATCAAGTGCAAATCACAACGTGGATAGACTGACCCACAAACGCTGAGCATCAAGCATTGGAATCTCAAATCAATACTTCAAAAAAAGCACTTTCAGGCTGGAAGCTACCGTTGCCCTCAGCACGTTGCCTGCTTTCTCTGAATCAGTTTAACTAAGGCTTAGTGCATTTCTTGCTTCAGAAAGGGCCTTGTCCGGTGCTTGGGTGCAACAAAGGATTTCCTTCAATAATGTAGCTGTATATGCCCTGAGATGCTGAGCAACACTTGACGTCTGTCCCGCCACAGCGATAAGCACAACACAGAAAACAAACTGCAAGTATCAGGATGTCAACTTTTGCTCGGTAACAATGCATATGATCCCTCGGTCTTGAGTAGGAAGTTCTATACTTAGGGCGGAAGCCGCCCACAGTAGCTGGTCGGCTCACGATAAGATAGGTCCCCACAGCCCTTCGTTCGTCAGCCTCGTCTTCGGATGCTTCTAAACTGGCTCTAGCTTTGTTCAGCTCCAGCAAGATACTGCCCTTCATTAACTAAACGCACGTTTGGCAGGTGTTGCAAGCATCACGCTGGTTATTTGCACAAACTACGTCTCAGCTCCAATGGTTGGCCGGGAGGTAAGATGCTTGTAGCAAAGCAGGGAGGGTAAGGTCAAGCATTAGCCGTGATCTTACATGTTCCGCAATATCAACGAAAGCATCTTCTTTAGGGCAACACCAGTTTTCCCTTTCACCCGTTTAACGCACAACTGGGCAGAAATTTTAACAATCTCCGGAGAGCACCAATAGGACAGAGTTACCGCATCGCCCTGACACTCACCAGATGTCACCTCGGTGTAACAGCTCACTCCTTCAAGAAGGCTCCTGAGTTTTGCTTTGCAGAGCTCCATTATCCCGGCTAAGTTGCCTTCCGCATCCGCCCGAGCTCTACTAAATTCCTCGAGGAGACTTTCCATGTGTGCGTCTACCGATAGCTTCATTGACAATATTTGTGCTTGCTCGTTTTCACTGACCGCTGGAAGCAACATACTGGAAAACAAAGAGTTGCATTGTGACCACAGTGCACTAGCATGCTGAAACAGTTGAAACCTTTCTTCTTTACCGTGCCTCCTCAATTCCTGTGGAAAGCAGTAAATTCAAGTACAGCTTACACTAGTTTCCAGGGATTGGGTGTTTTCATAATACATTTCTGCGGGCTTCTACCTTATTTTCTAGGAAGAAAATTCAAGCTTTTTGTTGCAAGCAGCAACGGTGTGCAAAGAAGGGGCAGACCTCTTCTTGTTGATTATCCACTCGGGAGCGTTTGTTGACGATACCCTTTCTCGTGAGGCGTAATAGGCTAAGAAGTGAAATAAATAAGCATTTCGCGTTCTTTGTCGTTTTCCTGTTCCCAAACCTGTAGCCCACCACATAAAACAGCTCCTTGAGCTTGTATATCATCTATGGTATAGGAAAACCCATTCCTAAGGCCACACCAGGTACCCAATCCCAAGTTTTTCATTGCCGATTCCGAAGCAGCCAAAGTACCTGTTGCCCGTGCTGGCTGTTCTTGCCTTTTATAGTTGGCATAAACTTATTACTCTTACCCACTCTACTAATGATGGTGCTAAGGAATGGGGCGCACGCAGGGCAACTGGGGCTTCCAGTCTATGCTATTTGAAGCACTGATGCCTACTTCTGACTGGCCCTTTCCTGTTATGTTGCATTGCAAGTGCCACTGTATCCCTCAAAATAAGGCTAACCTTGGACGTAATCCAACAGGCGGCGAGCAAGCTCCTGTTTTAATTTCCTGGTTGACTCCAGGAGCTCAGAGAGACCCTCGGTACGCTCCTTTGTTACAAGATCACACTGTTTCACGATCTCCCGTTGAATTTCGTTTGCTAGGTAGGGAACTGCAACAAAGAGACAAGAAGTTTAAGCTTTTAGCTGTTTTGCACAGGCTCGACGTGCTCGTACAACAGCAGGATCTTCCTTGAGGGAAATTCCAGATTGCGTTTGGAGCACGAGGCCAGCTACGTCACTTGCGGAAGCACTACTGCACATAAAGAAGCGAAGACGCCTTGTGGGGCAGCAACGGGATGGCCTGTAGTAGATCCCTCCTTGCAGTAGTAGCCCTCCTGTCAAGGGCCTGTTATTCCTCCAAAGTCTGTTGCTGTGCCGTCGCAGTAGTACCCAGGAGGGCACCGAAGGGAAGCAGAAGCAGAGCCAGCGCCAGCTTGAGAGTTGTACAACCCAGCCAAACAAGGAGTCACAATCTGTGCCTCAGAAGGGCAGTACCCACCAGGAGGGCACAAGTCTCCTACAACAGCCCCCACAGATGAGAGTTTCCCTGGTCATCACTGCTTCTTGTCACGAAGCAGACGATAGGCTCCCTGAACCGATTGTTTTATTTTTCAAACGCCCTGTGCTCAATGTCTTATGGCTCCAGAGGTTTCTGCTATTGTTAGATGTAACATTGTCACTAACTACACTATTCCGTTATCGCAGTGAGATCGAAGCTGTTATGCCGTCAGTAGGGTTATGTGTTGTTGCTCCGTTGAAACACATGAACCTAGGTTCGCAGTTGCTTGCGGGAGCTACCAAGCCAGCACTTCTGCAGAACTGCCTTGGCGGACATAGGGTGCATTCCTCTTCTGATACCAGCCCTGTAGCAACACTGAGAGTACAAGTCAACAGTCCATTAACCTTGGAGTGCTAGATGCAACATGATATTGGAGAATAAAACAGCAGCTCTAGGTCCTGACAGTGTTTGCCTATCAAAAACATTCTATTTGCTGCTCAGAATAATTGTACCTATATGTTCCTATTGGACAAGCAACAATACTGGGAGTTTGCAGGGGGCAGTAGTAGGAAGCTGGGCAGCCTCTAAGGAATATTGTTCCGCGAAGAGTGCAG
>JRZD01010052.1:1581-17101 GCA_000826945.1 Eimeria nieschulzi
TTAGGGTTTAGGGTTTAGAGTGCTGTTGCGCCTATTTCCTTTCAGACACGCAAGGCGTGGCATCACATGCACACCGCGGCGCTGCTGACGAAAGACACGGCGGAGAGCGCCCGTTTGCACGTAGGCCTTTTGCTCGCTGCTGCATTTCTGGGGTGTATGTACACCACTGTTGTTTGTTTCTTTTTCAGTTGTCGCGTCTTTGTTCAGTTCCTAAAGAAATGCATAATGCCGTGCTGCTGCCTCTGCAGGAACAGGCTGCAGAAATTTGGAATGCTGAGGGCTTTGGAGATGTGCTGGCAGCCACCAGTAAGACGCCGTAACCTCTGCAGGCCAACTTAGGGGCCGGCAAACCCCAACCTCAGACGCCAGCCTCAGGGCTTGTTTGCTGCTTTGCTGTTGCAGCGCATGCAACTACTTTTCTGCAGCTCAACACGCACAGCTTGCTCTGAGGGATTCGTGTGGGACTCACGGAGGAGCTTTGCGGTGTTACGGGGCTGGCACGAGGCTCTTAGCAGCGCCTTTGCACATCGACAATCTTCTTGGGGCAAACGCACGCGAGGAAGGGACTCGTGCTTGTAGCTGCATGCAGCAGATTTGCACGCACCAGCCGTGCATGCAGCAGACCCTGTCGTGTGCCATTGCTTCGGAACTCTTGTTATTGCCGGTCAGCCAATCTTTCTCAGTGCATTTCCCCACATAGGCCTCGTCACCCACAGGACGAGACACTAGAGGCAGCAGCAGCAGCAGCAGCGTACAGAAGACGGCCTCGTGGGCATTATGCAGTTCTTCGGGTTTTATCGCTGCAGCCCTCGTGGCATTCATCAGCAAGCCCAACTTCCCCCTCACTGCCTGCAGCTACCAGCGAATACCTGCAATTTGCATGCACATGCATGTGCGGCTACCACTCCAGCAGCCAGAGAGGACGGCTGGCCAACCAGCCGGAGTGTATAGGCACCGTTTGCATGCGTTTCTGGGCATCTCAAGTTCCTTTTGCGCAGTGACAGGAAATGGCTGCAGTGGTGTCAGCGCATGCAGCAAAGTCAAATGCATGCAGTGCATTTGCGTTCCATAGTAGCCAACAGAACGCAACAGGGCCACTCGCCTGTTGGATTGTACACACCGCCACAGCCTTTTTCTTTAACACGGTGTGTTGTTTTGGAGTGTACAGACAACTCACCCTCAAAGTCGATGTGTTGTTTTGCAGTGTACAGACAGCTCCCTCTTAAATTTCGTTTTTGTTTTGGAGTGTACAAACAGCTCACCCCCAAACATGTAGTTAACGCTTATTTATGGAGGCACATGTTGCCACAGACAAATTTGAGGTTTTACACTTCAAGGCCATTCGCTGCCGTCCGTACGACGACGACGTAAATAAACAAGTGCATGCAAAAGTCTAATGTGTATTTGCATGCGCATGCATGCAATCAACCATACATGTGCACAGTGAGTTCCGTGTGCGTTAATCAAGTCAGCCTATCCGCAGAGTGCAGCTGTAACTCCTTTGAGGGCCCCGGCTGCTCTCTAACCCAGGGTAGCTAGCTGTCTCCATCTGTCTTCTCTATCTGTCTCCTCTATCTCTCTCCACTAGCTGTCTGTGCTGTGGGTTATCCGCTGGCGTCCCTAATGCGTTTGTCTTGGCGGCCGTCGTAGGCGCGGGCAGTGCTGGTGTATCTGCAGTTTTTATTTATCTTTCCGAACACTTGGCGTGCACGCATGCACTAAAAGCACAAATGCATGCATGCGCGCGTACAGAGACAAAATTGCTCGTCGTGGGGCTTTGAAGTATTCCGCGCAGATACCCCACGCGCCTCTTCTGCGGCTATTCGCTCGAAGCACGCACTGCCTCGCGAGTTGTGTGGATATCTGGTGCGCCTCTGCATCTGTGCATGCATGCGCCTCCCTAAATGCATGCAGAAAAACGTAAGGGCCCGTCATGGGTCGCCTTCCCGCAGCAGGTACGGCGAGGGAGACCACTGGCCAGCCGACGTTGCCCTTCAACAGCTACACCTACTTGGCCCCAACCTAAGGACGCTCAGCAGTTGCTAGGGTTGTTTTGTAAGGAGAGTCTTCAAGCCATGAGCACGCTGCGGTGTCTGTATGGCGGCGATACAGCCGCATACCAGCCCCAAACCGTAGGGCGACCTTGCGCCTTTTCTGCATGCACCGAGGTGACCTCAGGAGGCATTTGAAAGTCACTTCATCAGCGACTGCCGCCCCTCCCGCTTTCCGTTGCATGCACCTCGTGCTCTGCCCGACTCTACTACACTCAACAACATCAAGCCCCAAACCAAAGCTGCCAGCAAGTGCCTCCAATATCTCCCTAGTAAGTGCTGCATGCGCGTGCATGCGTCAGCACAAAGCTATTATTCCTCCTGGCCTAGCATTCTCCACAAACAGCCCGACAGAAGCCGCAAACAAATCTGTACTGAGATAAACAAGCACACCTACGCAACTGGCGAGCTGTACGTACACCTGAAAAACGCAGGCAGACACTGCAAAGCAGCCCTAGTGTCTCGCACGACAGCTTAAACTTGTGCAGAAAGCAGTTTGTCGTTTCCGCTGTCTGGGCATCTAAACCGCAGACCTCCTCACAGACCCCTGCATACCCCCATCTGAACTCGTTGAAATTTGTCTGTCTACTTGGCCTCGGCTTTTGCGTTGGCCCGAGCGCTGCCCTTGGCAGCCCTGGCCGCTGCCTTGGGTGCGGGAGCGGCTGCTGCTGGCTGCTGCACGGGTGCTGCTCCAGGTTTTGCGTGTTCGTGTTTCTTATGTCTCTTGTCAGCAGCGATCTTGTGAAGCAGCTCCTTGTATTCCTTCAGAGCCTCACGCGAAGCCTGCACCTGTTTCTTGACCTTGTGCATGTGGAGGCGTTTTCTGCGGATTCGTGTTTCGGTGACGAGGCGCTGGATGCGGGGTGCCTTGCTTTTGTTTTTGCCTTCGATTTTGCGGCGGACGACGTACTGGGTAACGTCTGCCTCGCGGCCCAAGTTGAAAAGCTTGCGGATGTTGTTTGCCCTCTTCGGACCCAACCGACGCGGCTTCTCACCGCCAGTCAATCCAGGAACATCCGCAGGTCCTTTCTGTACCAACACCAGATGCAGCACGGAGAGGTCGGGGCCCACAATGGCGCCACGGACGCTCTTGCGTTTCCTCTCGCCGGAGCGGCGCGGGCGGAAACACTTCATTCCCGTGCGAAACAAGAGACGCACTCTGTGGTTGGCCAGCACCCCCTGCATCATAGGGAAACCCTGCTTGTCATTGCCTCCTGTGATCCTGAAAAGATAGCCCTTGAACTCCTCACCCAGAGAATCGCCTGGCACCTCTGCGCCCATGCGGCGCTCGAAAAAGGGCAAGAGCTTCTTCTCATCGTCGATTTCCACCACCTTCTGCAGCCCGCAGGCCGGATTCGCGATATTGAGCTTCATTTGCTGAGCAAGGGCACGAATCCCAAAGAACTAATAAACCCTCTTGCTCCGCAAAGACACAAAACGCCAAATGCTACCGTACAGTCCATCCCACGCTCCAGATGAAACTCCCAGCAGCACTGTAGGGGCTGCCATCTACCACTATATGTGGGGGGCTGAGGCAGCAGCAATCGCCTCCCGAAAGAAATATTTTTGCCGTAAAATTCCGCTCCTTTTCAATTCAAAATAATAGTATCTTTTATTTAAATTGATTTCCGCGTTTAAAACACACGGCCATATATTTATTTCCACACTTTGATCCATTAACGCCAACATTACGTCAAGTCATGTTCTCAGCCCCTCCCCACAGTACGTCTGCCAGTAGTTGAACCTGAAATTTGTCAAAAGCAGCAGCGGGCCTGCATAGTTTTTATTAATGAAAAATTATTGAATACTTTCTGTTTTGTTATTACACAAAAGAGATCTTCTGCATTGCTGCTGAAAAGTCCTCCCAGGCTGCCCTGCGGATTTGTTATGGAATGGGATTTGCCTTCCTCTGCAGCCACTCTAGACTCGAGTAAATTCTCTCGGCTCTCTCTAGCATTAACGCACGAGATGTACTTGGAAATAAGTTAATAATTAGAACTGTTTTGAAAATGAAAATGAATAATAACAATTGTTAACAGGATCAGAAGCTTCGCGTGCCTAGAAAGAGTAGCGACAAATATAGGAAGGCCCGCAAAATAAAACAGGCGCACTCATTCGTAGACGGGAAGGTCTGGGGCCCCTCTGAGACAGTACGGCCCCATGGGAGAGTGAGCTCGCCCGTGGGGGTTTTATAAACTTTGTTTTAGCTTTCATTTATGGAGATTTAGAGTCCTGTTTTGAGAAGAGGTAAGCCATAGCTCTCTTAGGCTTTTCCGCATCCTCACACCCTGGAGAAATCTACCATTCCCCTACGGGCGCCTTTGCTATTTTGCACTTGGATGCAGGGCAAGGTGCATATCGAAACATGCGTAGAGAGTGACAAAGGAGAAGGCCCACGGAAGAAATCCAAAGAAGAAAATTCCTCCTTTAAGGCGTCAGCCAGTGGCCTACTCGAACACTTTGAGTTATATAGCCATGCGGAACCGCTCCTGCAAAAGGCAGGAGTTGGGGCGTTACACAGGGGTACAGAGCTAGCCAGAATGGTTCACAGGAACAGTCGAAGGAAAGTTTCCGTCCCAAGTGGCAGCCAGGCTCCCTGCTGTGTAAAGTAGCTTTCAAGGGCCACTCGCTTTCTTTCCGCTCATACGCGTTCGCTCGAGCCGGATCCCTCTCTGGAAGGACTTGAGCTTATGGGGCAAGGCACAGCCCCAGCTCTTCGCCTGTCTGCGTGTCGTGGCAGGCCCGGGTTTCTGTTACTGGCAGGACTGGCTTTAACTTCGTGTGAAGGCCGCTTGGCTAGTGGAGTCTTGCCGACTGTACCGTTCTGCGCCCGAGAGCAGGCGGCAGGCGAGCGCCTCCTCTCCCTGAGACTTGAGTCTGAGGTAGGCTTGGCAGTGGGAGTCTTTGCACTGGAAATCTGTTTGCACGCCCTTGTCCCCATGGTGTTTGTTAAAGCACCAGCAAATCCCCAACTGTGCCGCCAGCCTCTTCTTGCGCTGGCGCAAATGTTCTTCATCTCCGAACAGACGGACGCGAAATCAGGATAGCGTAGCTCAGCTGTTCAGAAAGGGAATTTTCCTTCTTTAACTTCTCCCAAGACGAGCTAGCTGCCCAGTTATCACTTGCTACTCAGGCTGCGCGACTCCAAAAGTAGCCTTTAACAACCTTCTCTAGAAATAGGCGTTAGCAACCTCCGCGCAGCAGACCAGCAGAAGGCGGCCGCCCCAAATCTCTCTTCGCCGCATGTGCGTCTGAGAAAGACTCCGCCTATGAACAGCTCAGGGTCGAGTGCCCCCACGCTGCAAAAGGTTTTCTGCAGGGCCTGCCAGCTAGCAATTGACTGAGGCTGAGAGACGCAGCAGAGAGAGGCGGCGCAAACCCCAGGCGGAATGGGAAAGAGCTGCCTGAATGCCAAAATCAGAATGCGACTGTCTCGAAGGCCAACACGCGAATTGGAAGAGCGGGGAGTCTGTCTCCGGCTTCAGCAGCCGCAGGAAGAGGCCAACGCGCTACCCCAAAGTGCGAAAGAGCAGAGCCACTCACTACAAGACCAGCTAGGGTCGCTAGCCAGCCTTACGGCGAGCTCGAGGAGAGGCATAGGGCCTTCTGCAGGGAAGCATATTTTGTTGGTTAGCTGGTGAAGGCCAAAACACAGAAAGCACAACCCTTGAGACTGAACTGGCCAAGCTCAAGGGCCCCTAGCACGCCTTCGAGGGAAAGCTGGGCGACGTGCCGCGAGCCCTGATGCCGACAAGGAAGTTAGAGGCTACTTTTGTTTTAAGCCTGATTTTCAAGCCCGCAATGCGTTGCATGCATTTCCCCAATTCAACGAACTGAAAACTGGCGGGTTTCTGGGGGTCTTTCTAAAACCTTTTCCTGTTTGCTATCCACTCTTAGGGACAAAGAGGCCCCTAATGCTATTTTGTTCCTGTTTTCTAGGTTTTGTCTTTGCTCCACCTCCCACAGTTTCTGTCTCGTCTCCAGAAGTTCATTAAAAGCATCATACAAGCTCGTTGGGCTGAAATCGTAATGGGAAATATTTTCAAAGTTGAGTAGCTCCTAGGAAAACAAGTCAATAAAGAAAATGGTTGGCGACTTCTTAGTCATCTGCTCGTCGGTTGGCTGCAGCAGCTGTGCCTTCCCAGTAGAGTGCAAGAACTACCAGAGAACTAATAGAGAACCAATGAAAAACTAATAAAGAACTAATAAAGAACTAATAAAGAACTAATAGAGAGCAACCACCCTCGTCTCTTCAACGCGAAGAGCAGGAGAGCTGTGCAGAACGAGGGATAGGCAAGAACTGCTCTGCATTCCACGATGTACAATTCTCCACATGTTCTAAAACAGCAAGAACAATCAGAGATTACCAATTATTATTGCGTTAGTTCGCCAGCACAGAAGCAACGGCAACCCCAAAGTGTCCGTAAGAAGCGCTTTTCACCTTGAAGATAAATTTGTGAAAAAGGAGGCGTGGCTCAAGTTTTCTGAAGTTGTGCGTAGAGTATCTTTCGTGTTTGTGGAATGGAAATTCTTTTGTAATCGAAACCATTTGATTTTTGCCAATGAAAAAGCCAGACAAAACCAAGAGAGATTAACAAGGGGACAGCACTTCGTCAAATCCAACAATAAAAGTAATTTTAAAAAGTTAAGAAAATTTTCATTCAGAAAATATTTCAGCTCTCTTGAGGGATAGCGAAAGGATAATGAGAGCCCACACAATTTTGAGTTTCTGCAGAAAACAAATGGCTCCCTTTTCTCAGCATAAGACAAAACAAATGTCTCCTATCTCTCCCCTGCGGTGCAAAGCATGAGTCGCAATGCCCACCAGTTGACGCACCCCAAGTTGGCAGAAGATTCAAATACCTTTTTCTCATCACTTTCAAGTACAAAATGCGTGCTAAGAAAATAAAAATAAAAACAGAGAACCTTAGATGATGTGTAATCTGAATGATCTCTTTTTACTACACTTACCGGTCAGATTCCTAAAGAAAGCAAACCGTCGTGCTTGCTGGAAGTGCAAAACCACAAAAAGCATTGCTTAGATCTTATATTGATGCACTGGGTGCATTTTGCCAAAGAGCTCTCGAGCCTAAAGACTTTAGCGGGCAGCTACAGCCGCCGGCTTTCTGTTGTCTTTTTCTGTCGTAACACGATTTAAATAAATTGAAATTAAATTAAGAAAATAAATTTAAACAAGCGGCCTGCTTGCTGGCTTTACAAAAAGAGGCAAGAATATTCAGCCATTAGGAGCAGCAAGAGCAATCAACCTTCTGCCTCTCTTTGTTCGTTGCTGGTGATTAGCAGCAATAGAAGAAACGCAGCTACGAGTCACCCGCAGCTTTCATTCCTTTTATTCTTCTAAGAGTATCTCAATTTGTTTGATTTCCTTGGGTTTAAAAGTAATCGAAATAATAGCTGCAGAGAGAGCGGGGGCTGCTCGTGTGTCTGCATGCGCTCTGCTTGCCTTCTTCTTTTTTCTTTCCTGTAGCCTGAAACTCTAAAGCCCTTAGCCATAGAGGCAGAACATTGCATGCATGCAGCCTTGAACCACTGGTCTAGCCGTTTGCGTCTTTCTGGCGCTGGCGCTTCTAACGGCCTCCAAAGGTTAAGGTCTAGGGTTAAGAGGCAGCAGATGGACAGACACTTTAATCATTTTGTTTCTTTTAATTGAAATATATCGCTTTGTTGAACCATAATTGCCAGTTTCCACTCGGTGTTTTTGTCGGGAGGCAGGAGAGATTAGGCAAAGCTCTACAGCTGCGGCCAAGTGCACCTTTTGCTTTCTTTTGCACGACACGAGGCGCCTCCGATTATTCCTTTGCATGAAATGCATTCGAGGCTTTGGGCTTAGCGCCGGCGTGGCCTAGCGAAGGAAAATGAGCAAGTGGTTCTTCGGTAGCCGCAAAGGCGCCACGCAGCAGTCCGCCAACGTCTACAATGTAAGGACACTCCGAGTGTACATACACCCTTCCAAAAACAAACTTGTCTTTATCTGTATATTCTGCACTGCACTGCATGCATGCAAGTGTCTGTACACTTGGAAGTACAGCACAGCAGCAGAAACGATGTACATCACCAGCATAAAGAGAGATGCGTTTCCCTTGCCCCTCTTCTCGTGATGTTAGTTTAGGGTTTAGGGTTTAGGGTTTAGGGTTTGTGATGCAGGACGTGAAAGCTGGGCTGCAAGCAATGTACAGAAAGCATTTGCTGCCTCTAGAATCCGATTTCAAGTTTCAGCAGTTTTACTCTCCGCTCCTCACAGATGGCGACTTTGCGGCGAAGCCGATGGTGATGGTTTTGGGCCAATACTCCACCGGCAAGGTAAACCCTAAACCCTAAATTCTGGTTTGTTTTTGCAGAGAAGCAGATTGGGTCTATTCTGCTTTTCTCAGGCTTATGCTACAACGGCGGGCATAGGTAGCTCTCATAAAACAGTTTAGGGTTTAGGGTTTAGGGTTTAGGGTTTTGGAGTGTTGCTCCTCTCAGACAACTTTTGTTCAGCATCTGCTGGAACGCGATTATCCGGGGTTACGCATCGGCCCGGAGCCAACGACGGACAAGTTCGTTGCAATTATGGAGGGAAACACAGACCAGGTACACTTTAAACCCTAAACCCTATAAACCCTAAACCCTAAACCTGAACGCTACGTAAGCATCGCAGACAGTGTGAAGCGAGTGCTGCTAGGTTCTAGCTGAATACAGCGTGAGCCTCGCCAAAGTTTAGGGTTTAGGGTTTAGGATCTATTTTTTTCAGGTTATTCCCGGGAATACGGCAGTGGTGGATCCCTCGAAGCCCTTCAGTCAACTGTCGAACTTTGGCAATATTTTTCTTCAAAGATTCGAATGCTCCATGCTGCCCTGCGTCGTCTTGAACGTGAGCAGAATTGTTTGTGCGCAAATAAGTAAATAAAAATAAATACATCAATATTAAACATTAAATAAATAATAAATAAATAAACAAATAAATAAACAAATAAATAAACAAATAACTAAATGAATAAATAAATACATTCATGTAGCGTGAATGCAAGTGCATGCAAGTGGTTCAATAACAGAAAAAACTAGGGAATGCCGCCTTATGGGATTTCAATACAAGTTTGGCAGTTAATCTTCGAATGCAATTTTCTTTTATTTTTGTCCTCTTCTTTATCAAGTGTGTTGCTACGGATTTTTTTGTTTGGCTGTTTTTGGTTGTCTGTACACCTCAGGGTTTGACGCTTATTGACACTCCGGGTGTCTTGAGTGGAAATAAGCAAACTTCTCGCGGCTACGATTTTGAAGCTGTAGTCCAATGGTTTGCGGAGCGGGTGGATCTCATTCTCCTCATCTTTGACGCTCACAAACTGGACATATCGGACGAATTCCGACGCTGTATTAACGTAAACCCTAATCTC
This sequence comes from Eimeria nieschulzi, assembly GCA_000826945.1. Lineage (NCBI taxonomy): Eukaryota > Apicomplexa > Conoidasida > Eucoccidiorida > Eimeriidae > Eimeria > Eimeria nieschulzi. Next base: position 11,027 of record JRZD01010052.1, read on the forward strand.
TAATCCCTAAACCCTTGAATGGGCTTCTGTGACGTCGTTGCTTTTCTCTTTTTCAGGGAGGCGCTAGGTCGTTAGATATTTAGGGTTTAGGGTTTAGGGTTTTGCTTTTGCTGCTGTAGGCTTTGAGGGGAAACGACACGAAGATTCGCATTGTGTTGAACAAGGCAGATATGGTTTCTTATCAGCAGCTCATGAGGGTTTATGGGGCTCTAATGTGGTCGCTCGGGAAGGTGAATTCAGGGTTTAGAGTTGGGGTTAGGGTTTGCTGCATGCAAAACAGTGCACTTGTAGACGTGTCTGCACCTACATAAATGCCTAATCTGCGTGGAGGTTTAGGGTTTATGGTCTAGGGTCTAGGGTTTAGGGTTTATAGTTTGGATTTGGTTTGGGGCTGCATGCAGGTGATTTCGTCGCCCGAAGTTGCTCGGGTGTACATTGGGTCTTTTTGGAACAACCCTCTGCAAAACGACGAAAACCGAAAGTTGTTTGAAGCTGAGGTATTTCTACCTTTCAGATAATCAGCTGTATTTACACCTTTGCATGCATTTATTTATTGGTCTTGTCAAGCGTATGAATTTGTTTGTTTGCATGCGTTTATTGATTTCTCGTGCTTTCGATTTCTCTGGCTGTTTGCTTCCCACCTCAGCGGCATTTTCTGTTTTTGTGGCGCGTTTCCTTCGTGCCTTTTTTCTGCATTTCGATTGATTTACAGACTGTTTGTTTATTAAAACTAATTTATTAAAATTTATTTATTTTTTCCGTTTTTGTGTCAGGCCAACGATCTCTACTCGGACATCGCACGCGTGCCTCGGGACGCCGCAATTCGCAAGTTGAACGATTTCATTAAACGGGCTCGCCTGGCGAAAGTTAGAAATTCTTTTTCTGTCTCGTTTGCATTTATCACCTGTTGTCAATGTAGTATATGTGCATGCACGTCTGCAGATGTTCTATTTGTGATGTACTAACGATGTATTCGTGTGTTTATAGTTAGAATACATATAGCATGAAGCGGTGCGTTAGAGTTGGCCAGGATGTATGTACACCTGGTCGGAGACAAAAAGGTCTTGAGCCTATGTCTCTTTCTATCTTTGGTATTTTCGCATGCATCTGCATGCATAGAGGCGGCAGCATGCATTGCTGCAGTCTGTATACATCTGTGCAGGTGCATGCGTTGCTGCTCACGAACCTCCGGAATCGGCTTCCAATGTTTGGGAAGGAGTCGAAGAAGAAACAGCTCATCAACCAACTCGCTGCTGTCTATCAGCAAGTTTCTCAGGAACACGGAGTGCCTCTCGGCGACTTCCCTCCTCTTGCGACGATGCAGGTGAGCATTAGAATGAAAAGTAATTTTACTGTCTTTTTTGTCCTTCACCTTTGCATGTAGTGATGCATTATTAACATATAACATAAATAGATGCTTATTTCTATTTAGTTGGATCTTCACAGATAGAGCCTCCGCGTTATGTATAATTACCTCGTGGCTATACGGATACGCATGCATGCATGCATGCGTAAAAGCCCCAAACTGTTGCTTTCGTGCTGATACTTCAGGAAAAGCTCGCCACGTTTGACTGGGCTAAAATTCCCCGTCTAGACACCCGGCAGCTGGAGAGTTTGGAGAATATAATTAAATCGCAAATCCCAAAGTTGATGGCTCTAGTGCCGACCGACAGTGTCCGTAAACCCTAAACCCTAAACCCCAAACCCTAACTCCAATGTTTCGTAGGGTCAAGCATGCAGATCCCCTCTGACTTGCATTTCAGCGCATTTTTTTTGCGTCTAGCCATACGCCCCCAACCCTAACGCTCTGTAGTCTGTAGGATAGAAGCATATGAATGCGCATGCACCTGGATATCTATTTATCTGTGTACATTTATGTGTTGGGTGTATGTACAGTGGGCCTCCGTCCCTCACACAGCAGCAGATGGGTCTCTAGTCGAAGGCAAGGTGTCTCCTTTTCTCACCCTCACGCAGAGCAGCGCTGGCCCCACATGGGCTGTTGACAAATACCTGCACCAGCCTGTGGATGTGGAGCTGTACAGAGAAGTATGTAAACCCTAAACCCTAAACCGCCGTCTTCATACACCCCAAGATGCAGCAGAATGTAGCTTTTTGTCTCCTTGTGTTTTGCGCCCGCAGGACTTTGAAAAGATGCACCCAGACGCCATGGGGAGGATCGACGGTTCTCAGGCGAAGGTCGATTTAGTAAAGAGCAAGCTGCCAAGCGGAATTCTCCACAGGTAGACCCTAAACCCTAAACCCTAAACCCTAAGCGTCCTTCTGTGCGCATTGCTGGCTTTAGTTGCGTTTTAAAGACAATTTTGCGAGCAAAGATTTTCTCTCCTTTTGGGGCTTTTTGATCAGAAATCGCTTTCGTAAAGTCCTTTGCATCTGTCCTTGCATGCGTTTTTACATACTTTTTTTACATGCGTTTTTGCATGCATTTTGCATGCGTTTTTACACGCGTTTTGCATGCGTTTTTGCATGCGCATGTGCGTTCAGGGTGTGGAATTTGGCGGACATCACGCGGGATGGCTACCTGGACTTGTACGAATATTCTTTAGCTCGACGGTTCATAGAGATGCGGCTGCAGGGAATGGAGCTGCCAGCGACGCTGCCCCTGAACTTGCTGCCTCCTCACATGCAGCAGCAGCAACAGCCGCTGTCTCAGACATCCGGCGGAAATCCTTTAGTGCAGGAGTCAGTTGGTTCTCCGGATTCGAGTAAGTTCATGTTCTAAATATTTGAAATATATAAATGCAGAAACGTAAAATAGGTGGACATGCACGTATGCGGGTCTGGTGTATGTCCGCTAAAGCCACACATGTACATCTCTATCGGGTTCTTGCATGTACCAACTTATTTGTTTGTTGTGGGGCTGCCTGTGCGTTCCAGCAGCGGCAAAGAGTGTCCATACAGCTCAATGCATGCAAACGTTGTGTGTCTCTATTCCAGTAGAGATGTATTTATATGAATTTATTTAAATATATTCTTTTGTTTTGCCGGATGCAGACGAGCCAGGCCACCCTGGGAGTTGGGTCCGGCAGGTTCCCTCAGCGCCTCAAGGCCCTCAGGGAGACGACGCGGCCTCATCTGTCTCCGTTTCTCACGGGGGCTCTGCTGCGGATATCTCCACGCAAAACGCCTTTATGTAGTGCGCATAGCTCCTTTAGTGCATGCATAGATACCACTCGATGTCTACGTGTGTTGATGTATACATAAAGCTCTATACATGGACGTCAGTATTTTCACCTGTAAATGTACAAGTGGAAATATAAATATATTTCTTTTTCATATTTCAAACATGTATACGCCTAAAGGGGATCCAGGCCGCTAGTGCGCTGCCTACAGCATGCAGAGGAGACTTAAACTGCTCTCTCAAGCACCACGACCCTTCAGCAGTGAAACTGCCGTTGCATTTGCGATTGGCATTTTGCATGCAAGCCCCGCAAAGACGCACCTCTGGGATGCATACGTTAACAACCTTTATATATGTCTTCGCCGCTCGGAGCCAGCTGTACGCAATCACGACCCAAAAGCTAGCTGGCTAGCTAGCTGCGTGCACTACTTAGCTCACTGCTAGAGTGTTAATAGGCTACTTTCCGGTTCGAAGAGAGAAAGTGAGAGATGCAGTGCGACGTCTTAGTGGGCCTTACAGTTTGTTATCCTTCCACTGCGGTGTACGTACAACCGAGGGTCCGCAGGCCATGAGGGTTAAAGAAGGAGAGCTTCTCGGGCAGGTGGAAGCAGCAGAAGATATCTGCAGATATGGGCAGAAGTCAGCAGCAGACAGAAGACGGGCAGTTTGTTTTAAAGCCTTCAAAAAAAGACTGAAATTAAATTTGGTTAAAACTACTCAAATTACAAATACTACTTTAGGGTTTACTTCGTCGGATGGGGCCCTGAGGGCCCCCTGCATGCAGCCACTGCCTAAGCAGCAAGCTTCGTGTGTGAAGCCTCAAAATTTATTATCTTAAAACGCTTCTTTTTTATTTACAACGCAAGGGATTTTCAAGGCAGCTGCTGCTTAGAGAAAAACAAACAGCAGATTGTCTTTGGCCGTTGGTTGGGGTTTGGAGGCTGAGGCATTCGAATCGCGAGCGTTCGATCCCACCTTAAGTCACAACTTACAAGCTTTTTGATGGCCTTTTGTAGCACCAAATGCTGTCTCTGCAGCGGCGGCTATTGCAAACCCTAAACCCTAAACCCTAAACCCCAGCCCTTGCCCTTTCAAATGGAGGAAACTGCGCAGCTCGCGGAATTCAAGAAATTTCTCTCTGAGGGCATTGAGGCCCTGGGTCTCGACACAGAAGTCTTTGTCGGTGTGCAATCCCTAAACCCTAAACCCTAAACCCGAATGAGTAGTCCGTAAAGAATACACACTGAGTCACGGAGTGGCCGTCATACAAGTACAGAGCTCTAAACCTTAGCTAGGGTTGTGGTTTGCAGATTATACGCTTGGGGTGTTGGAAGCAGCCTCAAAGACAGCAGCAGCGGCAGCAACGGCAGAGCAGCAGCAGCAGCAGCAGCTGCTGCTGCAGGCAGAAATACAAGAGACACTGAGTCTCTCTCTAGACGAACCGTCTCCTGAGCAGCAGCAGCAGCTCACGACGTTCTGCTGCAGCTGCGCGCAGCGATGGGTGCAGCAGGTCATTCCTACGGCGCAGCAGCAGCAGCAGCAGCAGCGGCAGCAACACCTTGAGGCTGTCTTTAGCAGCAGCACAGCAGCAACAGCAGCAACAGTTGAAGAGGCTCCTGAAGATGAAACGGAAAGACGTATCCGAGAGGTAATGCATGCACTGCTGCTGCTGTTGCTGCTGCTACAAAACGTTTCAGGGTGTGGGGTTTTTGTGTAGGGCTATGGGCTTGTGCCAGTGCTGGCATCTGTCTCCCTGCGCCTGTCTCCGTGCGTCTGTCTCACTGACTATTTCTAGGACTTTGCGGCTCTCGTCTCTATGTACGGTGTCTTATATTCCATCAGCTGCTGCTGTTGCTGCTGCTGCTGTTGCTGCTGCTGCTGCAGCGTGTGGTGCAGCAGTACGGCTACGAATTCGACGAGATGGTTGAATGCGATGAAGAGGGCAAGCTGCTGCTGCAGCAAAGCAGCAGCAGCAAGAAGCAGCAGCAAGAAGCGGACCCAGGACTCTGGTGTAACGACAACAGAGCCAGAGTGCGCATGCATTTTAAACCCTAAACCCTAAACTCCAATTCGCGGAAACCCGTAATCAAGGAGCTCCACACACCTATGCCGTAAATCCCATGACGGTCAAACCCTCACAAAGGGTTAGTTGCAGGCCTTGCGGTGTATATACACTTCATACTTGCCCTCAGGTGCAGCAGGCGTCTCAGGCTGCGCGCGCCAGAGCCAAGGCTGAGCACGAAATGTACGCCAAACCCTAAACCCTAACTGGACCCTAAACCCTAAACCCTGACTACACCCTAAACTCTAAACCCTCAGCTTTTGTGCGTGCTGCACCGGACTTCCCTTCGTTGAGGGGTTTGGGGTTTAGGGTTTTGGGACATCAGACGGAGAGGGGTTCAATCGCTGTTGCTACTGCTGCTGCTGCAGGGAGTTGCAGCGCAACAAACAGCAGCAGCTGCTGCAGCAGCAGAAGCTTGAAAAGGAAAAGCAGCGCGTGGCGAAGAAGGAGAGGAAAGGGGGCCGCTAGCCTTCCCGTGCGAAGGCACCAACCTGTACAGGAAACGTCAGCTAGCTGTGGCTGCCAGTCTCTACAGCTAGCTAACGCTAGCTTCGGCTGCTGTAGCTACCTGTAGCTAGCTGGCATTTGCGCCTCCACCCGCCTTGTCGCTAGCTAGTGCATCTTCTATGAGGCGCTGTGCCGTTAGGGGGGAGAGGCCGGGGTGTAAGGACAGCAGCTGCCCTAGGAGTGGGCCTGGCCGCTTCCTGCACCGCAAACCGAAACCCTAAACCCTAAACCCTAAACCCTAAACTATGTCGAGACTTCTGTGAGGTGATGTTATGGCGACTGGGGTTTGGGTTACTTTGGAGATGTCTCTAGGAGACGCTGAAGGTCCGTTGCTGCTGCAGTCTCCTTGGCCTCGTCTGCTGCCTGA
>JRZD01010053.1:0-16130 GCA_000826945.1 Eimeria nieschulzi
CAAGGCCCGATTCAGCAGTAACTAGTACCGCATGGCACGGACAACAAATGTAAGGGCACCACAAAAATTCTCTCGAGCGTCGTACAAAACTCGACGGCCAAGCTGCAGCTGCATCCTACAGTGACTCGGCAGCAGAAACTGGCAAGGCTACCTACCCGCATTGCTTCCCGCCATTTGCCGATGGTCCCGCAAGAAAACGCCACCTTCCGCCATCGAGAGGTGGAACTGTAAACCTCTACAACGAAAATATTAACGGTAACTGGTAACTGATGACCCCCACAACAGCATGTTATTCTGAGCCAACTGCAGACCACCAACTATGGAATCTGCACACGCTGCCAGAAGCAACGACTGGCCTTGCAGTCTCAAAATAGGCGGCTCTTCCTCCTGTATAATAAATGATTCCCTTCTGTCATAGCTGTTGAGCCATTCACACACATGATTATCATCAAGAAGCGGATCCATGAGTGGCGCTTTGAACACTCTCCTTTGCCGTTGTAACGTGGAAGGCCGGCATCACGGCGACGTTTCGCACAAAAACAGCATTTTCATCTATTCACTGTTGGGCTCCTCACTCGCCAGTCCTCATCCATGCGCTGTGGTTGGAAAGATGGGTGCGCTGCCCTAATGGCAAGCACTAAACCCGACGGTAAGACAAAGGCATGTGATGTGCGCCTTCGGACGAGAGCGAAGAGGAACCTCTGGTGCAATTTCACTGCACTCTCCTGGTCACTGCACCCAGTAGTGTGGCTGCGCCTGCAGTCGGAAATACTGTATTTTCCTCTTTGGCAGGCCAGCGTCGGCTCTTGCTGGGTGACGCAGTGCGCCAAAAAAATATTCCCAGAGAAAGAGAAGACAGGGCTGTAAAAATCGCTCAGTTATGCGGCCCACATCTCCGTCTGGTCGCCAGCACTGATCATCGACTCCCGCTCCTCCTCAACCAAGCTCTGTGCAGCTTCTTCCGATTCAAGTACATTCTCGGCAACCGATGTTGCCTGCGCAGCTGTCCCGCTCCTGCAAAACACACCAGAAACACGCATCATCCCAACAAGCAAGGTTCGTAGGTCCTTTCCACAACGCTTTAATGCCTTCGTCCCGCAGGCGGTAAAAGCAGTTATTGCGTATAGATAATCAGAACCAATCAACATCTTGGCTATGCGGGTACCAGCGCCCTCTGCATAATACTTTTCAGCAGCAGCATAAACCACTCACATTGCATAGGCTGCTCCACCACCTGCTGCACCAAGAAGCAAAAGGCCACCAACGACACCACCGGCAACGGCGGCTGTCGGAAATTCGCTTGCCTCTTCCCGATCTTCAAACTCATCGCCTTCTCCTCCTTCTCCCCCTCCTCCTTCTTCTTCTCCCCCTCCTTCTCCTCCTTCTTCTCCCCCTCCTTCTCCTCCTTCTCCTTCTCCTCCTTGATCAGAGGGTAGAGGTGCTGGGTTTTTGCAGTACCCGTCGTCACATTGCTCAAACTCGCTTGTTGGCGCGTCACATTTGCCGTTGAAGAAATCAAATCCTACCATTCGGTCGCGTCTCCTGCTCCCACCGCAGGTGCATTCTGTCCATTCTGTGTAGGGAAGAGTGCAAGGCCCTAAGAAAGCAAAACAGAATCAACTGAAAGCAATTAATTACACCATCACTCCTGCTGTAAAAACGCACCTGCACACGTACAGCTCCTGAACATTCTACCACACTGTCCTCAGTAACAGGCTAATCTCTCGTCTGGACAGGACCCCTCAGCAGCCCCTCACCACAAGGGTTCTTCTCGCACTTGCGACTCTCAGACCGGTAAATCTTCTGGTCATCGGGGAGGTCTTCGTTCTGTTGCTCAAGAGTTCTACCTCCGAAATTGGCTTTCTGTACGCTTTCTTCTCGGTAGCGCGTCTGCTCACCTGGGCCACACTCCGTACTGCAAGGGCCCCATGGGCCCCATGGCCCTGGAACCTCGTCAACCGGGCACGGCTGAGGATTACATTCCCTCGTGTTATCTCGTCCTTCAGGGTACTGTTCCGCGCAACTGAGGCCTCCGTGTAAAGCATTATCAAGCCAAGGCTCCCTCGTGCGCGTTTGAGAACCGCCTCCACAGGTCCTGGAGCACTCAGAGTAATCGGTCCAATCTCCGCATGTGGCATTCACGGGGCAGGGATAGGTATTGCAATCTTCGGTCTCTTCAGTAGCTATGCCTTGATCCTTCAGATTCTGTCCCCCGTACAGCTCTCCTACTTGGGGAGTGCCTTCGCGATGTCGACTTCTTCTTCCGCCCCCGCAGGTCTTTGTGCACTCGCTCCACTCACTCCATGGCCCCGGCGTTTGATGCACTGGGCAGGGTGTTTTGGTCACTGTCTCGAATTCCCTCTCAAGCTTTGGAGGTTGCTGCTGCTCGCAAGATAGACCGCCTCCAGAAGCTGGGGGACTATTGTAACCCTCTCGATGTCTCGACCTAGTGGATGTTCCACACGTCGTACTCCACTCCGACCAAGGTAAGAAGTCGCCGCATTGCGCATCTACCTTGCACATAGGCATAGTGCATGGCCGGGTGCGCACCAGCCCAGGCTCCTGCTGCTCGCAGGACCGGCCTTGTGGAGCGGGACATGTCGGGCACGGGGGCGTTCCTGGTGTTTGGCCAACAATCTCGATACGGGTGCTTTTCTGCATTCCTTGCTCGCCACATTTCCCTTCGCACTGGCCGTAGTCGCTCCATTCGCTGCAGATCGCATCCTTTGGCAGCTCTTTGCACGCAGCCTTGATGATGCTTTGGACCTGTTCGGTGACCATTTGCCAATTTGTCCGGAGGAACTTATCACAAGGGCCCGTTTGTTCACATCCTGCAATACCTCGGCACTCGGTAACTTTGACTCCATTGCCTACACCGAGGACCACAGTAACCACCCCGTCAGCGATCAATGTATTAGCAGCAGTTAATGTTCTACTGGTCGAATTGCTCGCTCCATCCGTCATCAGCAAAAGCAACTTCGGCACCCCATCCCGCCCTCCGTTATTGGCATGGAAAATTTGCCGTGCCATGGTTAGAGCCCCAGCGGTGTCAGTATTTCCGCTCATGTAGGGCAGGTTCAGCGCTGCCGAAGAACCCAACTTAGGGTCTTGGGCTCTGACATCCTGTAAGTCCCACTTCAATCTTGCTTTGTCGGAGTACGTTATGAGAGCAATGTGAACGTCATTAGGGGAAACGGGCATGGACAAGAAGAAGCTACCCACAAACTCGCGCACCTTCTTGAAGTTTGTAGAACCAACTGACCCTGATTCGTCAACAACTACGGTCACGTCCAGGACACTGCTGCACTCCTGATTTGTGGCTGTACTACCTAAAGCACGCACAATTCCAACACATCAGTCAACAGAGATATGCAGCTGCAGCTTATCTGCATTCCCAGACTCGCACCGCAAGAAGAAATTACTAATAGGTTCAAAAGCAACTCGGCGCTCGACGAAGACGCCAGCGTCACCTCGCGGAAAAAAATGCACTATCACCCCATAAACAATACAAATAGTTTCGTAATAACTCTAGAAAATGCGCATGTTAAAATCCATAGTGCTTGCTCCTTTGGGGTGTGAAATACCAAGGATACTGTACCACTCGCTGTTTAGAGACCACACACTATGAAAAATATCCTTGACAGCCGCTCCTATTTTAAAAAGCAATATTATTAATTTCTGTTACTGCGCTGTTCTTTGCTGCGTGGGAGCTGTCGATGCTCAGAATACTCTACGAAACGTGCACCACAGCATCTCTGGCTGGCACCTTCTTACTGCATGAAAGCACCCTGGGTCTTGAGGACGCCGTATACAGGAATTAAACCTGCTTTTCAGGCCAAACTAAAGTCACTAACCTGTTTGTAGAGAAGGCAAAGCAGTTCCAACGGCGAGCACCGCAATAAGCAGTGCAAGAAGCCAGCTGGGCGCTGGCCTTGCACGAAGAAGTGCCATTGTAAGAAGCGGCGGGGAAATCGGAAGGAATAGGAGGCTCGGAAGGAAAAAACAAAAGAAAAAAGAAATAAGATTGAAGCTTTCGTGCTTCAAAACTATACCTGTGTTCCAAAGAGATATCAACTTAATGCCAACCCTGTTCGTGCTTGCGTGGTTGCAGGCAGTTGCTGTTCCTGTGGCTGAGGAATGGAGGGGACAGGACGCTCGCCCATTCGCTGCCGATTACGCACTCATTCTTTTCTGCAATCAACCTATTAAATATTTTGTATTTTTTATTTTGTATCTCTCTCCATTCCTTAGCTATTCTGGAAGTTCTTCGCATGTCGGTATATCGATGGTTGGACGCTTTTTGTCACACAGTGCAAGCAAACTCGACTACAGCGATCGTTCAAGTATAGATCGCTCAACCCTTTTAAAATGATCAATATGAATGGTTCTTTTTCTCCGTGTAGTTTTCACAGCACTAAATCTGCACTATCCCACTCTTCGTTTCCAGAAATTAGAATCGACGAAGAAACGGCCACCTTTACTAACCCTGTACCTGTACTGTAGAAGTACATCTAAAACCAAAATAGCAACGCACTAAGCAAAAATTGAAGACCCAAAACGAATTTTTCAGTTTTCTGGAATAACTGTGGCAGAGAAGCTCCAACAACACAGGTTAGAAGTTGTCTGTTGTACCTGAGTGAGATATCCTGCTAACGGGTTGGAAGTTGTCTGTTGTATCTGAGTGAGATATCCTTCTAATGCTCCACAGAAACAAATGAAGCTGACAATGCTTTCATTGTAGAATAGGGCAGTTCCGCTGAGTCTAACCGTTCTTAATGTATATGCTTCTTAAGACCGCAAGCCACCCAGCCTCGCAAACAGTCTTACGTCGAACGCATCTCCTCACTAGGCCCTTTGTTTAGTGAATTTCACTGCACTCATGACTCAGGCTGAGTCGAAGCCCTAGCCCGTGCCGTGCTCTGTCTAGGTTAAGATAAGCTAAAGGGAATCCTGTTAGCTAAGCTACCAAATGAATTAACATCGATGTAAAGGGAATTTATCTCTTTATCTCTGGGCGAAGCTAGCACAGCGGTACTATTAAGTAAATTCCTAAAGGAGCACTTTGGAGATTTGGGGATCGAGACTTAAGGATCGGGAGTTGAGGCTAAGGTCTGAAGGTCAAGGCTTTAAGGCCCAAGACAAACCCCAAGGCCTTAAGGTCTAAGTGCGTGAGCGGGCCCACCTATGGGGATTTTGGCCTGTCAGACAGAACTTAAAGAATGAAGTTCGTTGTAACAAGGTTCTGATCTCGACCTCTACCGTCTAATTGTTTATCTGGAAGCATCTTGTGTGTATTCTTCGTTTTATTTCAATCGTCGTGCGCACCCCTGACCCTGTATGAGGAGTGTTTAGGGCCGAAGAGAAATGCCTAATAAGGATGCGTACACACACATACGAAACAGAGAAAGCTGTTTTAGAATCCATTTACAGTATTGCGGAGTACCAAGCCTTTCGCGTTACAGCGATGCTGTGTATTGGAGGGCGCAGTACCACCCCTGATGGGTGATGAGGTTCTAAGGCATAGCCAATGCCTACCTTATCGTGTAAGGGTTTAGGCGTGCGTCTGATTCGAATAGAGAGACGGAACGTGGCCTAGGCAGGGAATTGTCGTTGAGGGTTCGCGCTTCCTATGTGTCTGAAGACAGCGACAAGGAGACATGCATCCTCATCCCGGCCCCATGATCATCGCTAAGGGGCCAGCCTGCCCTATAGTGCTATATAGGGAGGCTTCTCACATTAATTATCCCCTTATATTCATCTTACTCCAATATTCTCCTGCACGCGTAATTATTGATCGTTATTTCAGTTTAATACCATAATGAAAATCAGCATAGCTATCTAACATACGCTGAACTTAAACCACGACAGGCTGAAACGAGTATGACGCAGGCTGAAGGTTCGCCGTAGCCTAAGCCGTGATTGTAATGATATTCACTACAGCTAAAGCAGAGGCGCCTGCTGCTGCATGGCCTTGTTATTCTTGTTCGTTATTTTTGTTTGTTATTCGTTTGCCAAAATGGCCTGTCAAATACAACAGCAATAGAAGCAGCAGCACGAGCAGCTTGACATAAACTTCGTTGTATTCTGTGCCATGGCATGAGCTCCACTCTTCCCCATTCTGCACTGGCATCCACCTGCATCTCCCCTACTCAACAATGGACAGAGCTAACACTTCATACTGACAATGGTTTCCCTAGGAGTAGTTTGCTGGGAGTGTTGAAGACGCTTTCTAAATGCCTCTCTCTATTTGCCACGGGTAAGAGGCGAGAAGCCTGGCCAGAGGCCAGCGTGCATACTTAAACAAGTACTCTATTTTAACAACAAGGGAGGATAAAAATTTCGAAGGAACTAATGGATAGGGAAAAGCTGGAGGTCACCAGAAAAGAACTATGCCACTGTACTGGTGCTGTAGTGACACTCCAAGGTCAGGACTGAAGTCCGGATTAATACAAACACGCGTAAAAACGTAGAAAACCATTAAAATTTTATTTATCAAAAATGTTATGCATTATGACTGCAGGGTCGTTGCGTTACAGCAGGGAAACACGGCAGAGCCGAGAACCAGTGGTCACCGTCTTCTTGCTATACCTGGACAAGAGGTTGTTGTGCAGCTCTTCGACTGCGCTTCCCGTCAAAATGGGTAAACAAGACTTTATTAAATTGGTAAGTAGATAATATTTGGCTTAATAGTGAAGTTGACATTTTGCTGCCTTTGCAGTGAATGATAGTCGCACGCTACTGACTTCTGGCGGACGAAGGCCCCAGGCAAATAGCGCACCCCCGAACAAACAAAGACGACGGTTTCCTTTAAGTAAAATGCCTCTTTTCTATTTTAATTTTTTTTGCAGAGTTGGGTAGGCTGGCGTGGCTACTGCCTCTCCTTAAAGTGACAGTGGGATCTCGACCAGTTGAGGCCTGCACACATGCTCCGATGGAGCACAGGGGTTTCTACGTCCATGAATATGCCGTTCCATGGAACGAAGTGCACGATGGAAACGCTCAGCAAGGCATTTCGTCAGGGGCTATGAGCCAAGATGCAGCGGACCCTGCGGAGGACTCCCATAACAACTCAAGCTTTGGCCTGCAGAAGCCATTTGGAGCTACTCCGTTGGAAAGCACATCTGTTGACTCTGGAACATCAAGCCAAGTGCCGTTTTGGAGTATCTCTGGGCTTCGTGTGCCAGACACCAACGAGCCAGGGCGTGATACAAATGAGGCAGAAGGGGATGAGTCGCTGCAGAGCCCCTGTGGGCAGTGCATTCCATGGAAGAGTCTCTTTTTAGAGTTCTTTTCGATTATATTGTTTTATCGCTTTTTTCTCGTAACTTTGTTTTGCTTCTGCCTGCCCCTCGTGATATTTATGGTGGGGAATGCTGAGGACCCACGAGTCCGGTGTCTGTACGTAATAGGAGTTGTGATTTTGTGTTGGCTTTCAAACTGCATAGACGCATACGCAGTGGCATTGCTCCCCTTCATTCTTTTCCCCGGACTGAAAGTCGTTTCTGTTGGGCACGTTGCCACCTCTTTCATGAATTCAGTGAGCTTCCTGATATTGGGAGCAAGTATGCTGGCAGCCGCTTTACATCGCGTGAGGTTGGACGTTGCGGCGGCAGACTGGCTGGTTCGCATTTCTCCGAAGCACGCTGAGGATCTGGCACTGTGTCTCATGACGACTTGTTTCATGGTCTCAACCTGTCTCAGTAACACAGGAACGATGCTTATTTTCTGCCCTATAATTGATTTAATGATTCGCAGACTGCACCCCGAACATATGGGGAGTTGCCGAGAGACAGAAACTGCGAAATCAGGCGACGCCAAAGCCGTTGCCGTCCGCTCTGCAGCTGAGCCAGACTGCGGCTGCCCCATTCTGCAACAGCATGAAGAGGGAGAAGTGGTTGATAGCGCCTTGAGTAGTTTAAGAGGACAAGTGGATGAAGGTGCTGCTAAGCTGGTTGCTCATTGCTCTGTTTCGGTGGAATCTGGGGTGGCAGCGTCGAGGGCCTGTGCTGTGCATTCTCTTGACGCTGAAGCCACGACTAACCGAGTAGAGAGCGTACAGGCGGATCCGATAACAGAGGAGATAATGCACGAGTCTCCTGAACTCCGGCGAATTCGAAACCACCTTTTCATAGGCTGCGCCTATGCAGCAACCTTGGGGGGTTCAGCTACGGTGACAGGCGCTACAAGCAATGCTGTCTTTTTGGCTGTACTGGACGCAATGTACGCCACACTCCCTGGCGGTTCTGCTGCAAATCCTGTTACTTACACCACGTGGCTCATTGTGTCGCTGCCTCTTGGTCTTATCCAGCTGTTTATTGTCTGGGTTTCCCTTGGTTGCGTTTGGATTGGACCGAAGGCGGTAGGGGCCTCTTTGGTGCGTCTAGCCTGCAAGTCCAAGAGACTGCTGCTGACGTGCTGCTGCTGCTTCCGCCAGTCTGGAAGTTCTAGCAACAGCGGGCCAACTAGTCTCACCTCTGGAGTTGTTACCAGAGGCAATAGGGCCGGAAAATGGGTTTCTATCGCACCAACAATGCCTGAAAAAAGCGACCAATGCAAGAAACAGATGGATGCATCCCAGAGTGAAGAGCTGTATTGGGCCCGAGTTTACGTTATTGGAGCCTGGCTGCTTGTAGTTTGTCTATGGCTGTCTCGTCGTACCGTTGTTGCGGCCGTGCCGGGCTGGGGCTTTTCCTGGGAGGGATACATTGACGATTCCTGGCCTGCTATGGTGGTGCCTCTTTCCCTCTGGTTCCTTCCGCTGCGTCCTCGACACTCCAAGCCATCCTTAGCAAGAGCTGTAAGTGCAAAGTGGCGTTTCAACTTCCAGCACATCACCAAACCCTTAAACGCTATTTCGTAGCTTCGATTGCTCTCATGTGCAGAAGTATAGAGGTTGCCAAGGGGCTCCTTATGCTTGGCCTTTGATTCTTCAGTATGCCAGGCTAGGCATGCGCCTCCCTGCTTGAACCGTTGAACTTTTGAGAGGCACAGCTGCGCTGCTTCTTCCTCTTGTCGAATGTTTGCAGACTTCATGGCCAGTGTTGCGGCTGAGAAACTCGGCCAGGCGAGCTGTAGTGACACCCGAAAAGGAATACTGCCCCGCACAGCGGCGCGTTCCACCAGTGCCTGGGGGCCAGCGAGGCAGCCGCAAATTTGAAGGAATTCTGACGTTTTCTGTCGTGGAGAAGGAAATGGATTGGGGCCTTATGCTTCTGTTAGGAAGCGGCTTCGTGGTTGCGTCTGTCTCGCATGCCTGCGGCCTTGACAAGGTGTTGGTAGAAAATATGGAGTTTCTTAGTTCTCTAAGCTGCTCTGCACAAGTGGCCTGCATTATGGCTATGGCCGCTCTCGTTACCCAGGTCACCAGCAACACAGCAACTGCCAGCATTCTCATGCCGCTCCTATCCACTGCAGCTAAAGGCCTCCCAGGGAACCCCTTGCTTCTTATGCTTGCTGCCAACGTACGTCGCACAGCGCACGCACGCCCCTAACCCTCAATGGTATACCTTTACCTTCCTGTCAACTCCTGAACGCCTCATTTCACAGTAGGGGTTTGCTCGTGCGGAATGTCGGCTCTCTAAACATTGCTCGCCTTGTAAGAGGGTCAACAAGCGCTGCAAAGGGTTTCTTCTGCTGGCAATGTTACCGCGTTAGACACGCACTGATGTTATTGTTACTATATATAACGGTTTTGTTCATTGTTGTTACGCTCTCTGTGAACCTCTGCGTGCTGGTGGTGTTCAGTTCGCAACAACCCTAGGGTTTCTGCTCCCCGTCAGCACGGCTTCCAACGCCATCATCGTCCGCTTCACGCGAATTGGCGTTTTGCAGTTTTTCCTCAGCGGCCTCTTGCCACTGGTGCTTTGTCTCGTCGCCGCCTACATCGCGACGTTCTCATGGGTTTCTGCAGTGTTCCACCTTTAGAGCCCCGTCAATGGGCAGTAACAAGAGCACAGCAATAATGCCATCAGTGTCTATCCCGACTCGCTGCGAAACCTGTTCCCTGTTGGCCTAGTCCTCATGAAAAGCATGCAAGGGGGAGGTCAAGGGGATATAGCTGCGGTAGCAACAAACTTACAGGCTAACACATTTCTCTAAAAGGTCAATTCAACTTGTGAGAGGAAACAAGTCAAAACTGGACCTGCGGAGCGCTTTAAATTCGTTGAGGGAAACAGCCGACAGCAACTAGCACTTTATAGTTCCCATAGGGCCGCTGGCACCCCATACAACACCCCTTTGCTACGAAAGAAATAATACATATAGTCCAACCTATGCGACCTTTGCATGCCTTGAAAACTTGGAGAGGCTGCACAGGGGAGGCCAAAGTCGCCTGGGAGCCCTCGAAAAGAGCCATCGCCACCCTGAACCCGTTCACTGTAAGGGGGGTCAGCAGGGGATATCCTGTGGTGTACATACACTTGAGATGTTGAAGGCGTTCAATCATGAAACCGCCCACAAGACGCACCATTTACGAAAAAAAAAACAACACTGCCCCCATTATGCTTGGAGGCCTCCGGACCTCCCCATACACCCCGACGGTGCTTCAGTGAAAATGATAAAGAATCCTTTTCTTCTGATTAAAGCTGACCCTAGCTTTTCCATCCAGAGGCCACAGAAACCGTTCGCTGACAGCTACGCCATCGTTTTCAAAATCAGTCGCTTATGTCTGAACCGTACTTCTCGGTGAGGTCGTCAAATTTTTTATCGAGCCAAATTCTTAAATGTGCAAACTTGCTGGGTTTCTGTGGAGCTTGAAGTTCCATTTCCGCATTATCAACATCGTCTTTAAACCTCGCTTTGTTTCTTTCCTGCGTTTCCAGGAAGGCGGTTATCTCGGTGTTGTAGATGTCGACTTCATTGTTTTGTTGCTTGAGCAACTTGACCCATTCCTTTCTCTTCTTCTTTTTTTCCTTCTCTTTTGTGAACTTTGGCTCTGCGTCAACAAACTCCGTGATAGTCGGCGCAGTGTGCTCCTCCTGGCGATCGAGGGAAGACGCGTCCAGCACGCTGCCCTCGTCGTCCCGTGTTTCCACGATATATCTGCCATATTTTATATGACCGTCTGGGACGTTGGCTCCGGCTGCCATGTCTGCACTTTTTTCTGGTATTTGCTCCTGCTTGTATTCTTCCCTCTCCTCCAACTCATCAGCACTGTCTAAAAAGTCTACTTCCTCCATAATAGGCGCAGACGCCAAGTCGCTGCTTTGAGTGTCAACTGGGTTCTCCACCTGCTCGTCGTCCGCATCAAATTGGCCATCATCTTGCATGTCGTTCTCCTGGAGCAGCTTCTTCTGCTGCTCTTGTTCCTGCTTAGCCAGCTCTGCCAGCGAGGGACTGGGAGCTAACTCCTCAACGAGCTCCAAATCAGCAACATCTACATTCTCTGCAGCGCCCTCCTCGTCGTAGCTTGCAGAGGCAGAGACCCAATTATTACTTGAATCCAGAAGAGGTACGACGGTGGGGAAAATCAGTAGATAGACGAGAACCCGCATTTTCTCTCACTCAAGGAACTTCCAGGAAGCGGAGAAATGCAAGCCGATCCACAGCGGGCAAACGAAAGCGTTTTCAGTAGCAAATAATTCAAAGGTAAAAAAGAGTAAAGCCTGATTTCTCCCCCCTGAAGTAGTAACTATGCAAAACCCCTCTTGATTCCAAAGGCAAGGCACATCGCTCTAGAATGTGAAGCGACTAAGTAGATCCAACCTTAATAGCGTCTCAAAAGCAGACAGTGTTGCATACTAATTGTGTTATTTACACATAAATTCAAACCATAGCTTGCGACACTAATAGGATGCTGAGAAATTGAACGGCATGATTGCTCCCTATAACTAGCGGCTGCAGCCTGAGCTCCTGCGTCGCAAATACAACAATCGACTCTGCCTCAGCGGGTCTCGGAAGCACTGCAGGTCGAACCCCTGAACCCCACACCCTAAACCCCAAACCCTAAACCCAAATTGCTAAACCGTAAGATTTAAACCCTAAGTTGCTGTTTCTGCCGCAACTAACATATCTTGTGGTCCCCGCTCCACAGGAGGCTTGACCCTCTCGACTGTTGAGGGACTGGTAAGTTTGTTTGTTCAAGCTTTGCAGCGTGATGTCATTCAAATTTGGGCTGCTCTGTAACGAGAATTTGATATAGTGAATTTTGTTTAGTTCGGAAACGAGCTGGGGCATGTGTTTAGCATGTGAATGTGCGTGTTGTGGATTGAAGGCGTTTGTCTGTTTGCTATAACTCATAAGTGCTCTAATTGATGCCCTAAATTTCCTATAAATGGAATGGTTAAGCTTGCTTATGTGAGAATCGGTCACACGCCTCCTCGGAATGTGCGTTTGTATTCCAATGTGCCCAAGGTGCAGGCCAGCTGTAGCGTTCATGTAGGTTGTTAAGGCGTGCATATGTTCGATACTGCTTGTTATCACTTCTAATTATTCAAATTAATGTGCTGATATGTTTTTTATGTGTAATTTGTTAAGCCTATGGATGTGGGGAGCAGTAGCACAACTCCTCGGATTGTGTGCTGGGATGCCTGTGTGCCTAAGCTGCAGCCAGTTTGCTTGGGCGTATCCCCTTCCTGCTTGGCTGTGCTCCGGTCACTATGGCAGATCAGTAACTTGGGGAAAAGGAGACTTCTTTGGGGACTAACTATTTTTCAGTTTATTGCTTCGTGTTCGTTCTTATGAACTTTCAAGCAGATGCGTAAGTATGAGCGTTACACTTAATGGCATCGCATGGTTCTAGTCCTCAGACACCCATCCCCACACTATCGGGGGGAAAAATAGACTAGATGCAGGTGCACAGGCGCACAGGCTGTCGGGGAACCTTTTGGCGTATGAACCTCCTACACCTGGGGTTTCTGCTAGGCACACTATGGCCGCACTTCCTCGCCCACTGACCATTCCAAGGCCCGTTGGTCTCAGGGTGACGTGTCGAAACGCTGGCAAGGGAAAAGATACTGTGTGATAGCTTTCCAATATGAGATCCCGGTGCATACTTGAGGAAAATCTCTAGACGGAAGGTCCTCTTGATGCTGATTTTAGCAGAGCATCGCCGTCTGGCAGTATCGTACGGCACAGCCAGTTTACGCAGTAAAAGCCAAAGCGAGCGGAAGCGAAGTACCTAGTAGCTAACCGTAGTATTGAAAATTTCAGACAATAATATGCATATTTGAGCTTTTCGGAAAGTTCCTTATCTGCTCTTGCAGGTTCTCCGTAGGAACCGCACCAGGCACAAAGCCCCTTCCCTGCGAGCTTCCCTGGGAAGCGACTGGCAGGTGAAAACGGGGGTCTGGAGCGCAAAAAGTGGCGCAACAAATAATGGGTATCAGCGGGCAACCGATGTGGATGCACCGACGCTCGCCCAGGCTTCGTTGCTGCAAAACCGTAAGCTTCGTAGCACGCGAATGCCTAACTGCAAGAATGAAGTGGAAGGCCGCAAGCGTGGCGAATTCAGCGGGCCACTCAGGCCCGCTGGTAAATAGCGCAAGAGAGCAAATTGAACTCTCGTCACGCGCGCCCTCCAGCCGGCATGAACGAAATTACCGTTCTCCCGACGATATCAAAAAGATCTTGTTGATGGAGCGTGAAGACAAAGCATTGATCCTCGGCTACTCACAGGTAATACTTCAGTGGTTTGTGGCGGACAGCCGCTCGCAGAGGCGACTGTGGGATGGCGGTCTGGAGGCCGTAACAAACGCTGTCCGCAGCAACCCCCAACGGAGGAAACCTGTCTCTAGCTAATAAGACTGAAAGCCACGGTGCACCAGCAGGCCATGAGGCAATTACTTCCCGTCCCAAGCCTTGAGTTTAGCTGCACGCACCTACACAGAGACACCCTGAGAAGTGTGTGCTCCGAAGACAGGCGTGGCTGCAGAGCAGCGATGCTCACGAGCTGCAACCACACCTGCAAATGCATAGCTGTACACCGCTTAGAGGCAAAAGCCCATCGTTCCCAGCCAGCACCGCTGCATGTGGGACCGAGCAGCAGCAGCATCAACAGCATCCCAGCAGCAACAGTAGGCGGCTTGGCCTTCGTTTGCTTACGCAGTTTATCCTTGAACGCCATTATATCTACCACTAAGGGCGTCAGCGTCCGCGGATCTGGAGTCGGCTCGAGGGGAAGAGAAGTCAAGGGTATTTGCTCTGCTGGCCGCACGAGCTGAACGCGCACAAGGAACAGCGGGGGGCAAGCGTCTTTAGAAAAGGCATGTGACTTGAGGTGCTTTGAGTCCGATAGTGTGCCACCTTCATCTATGCTGATAAGCTGTGCTCCCATCCTTCAGTCCGGTAACTATTTTTGAAGGCAATCGAATTAAAGGACGGCGAATATATACCTTCTTCGCCCCTTGAAATTGTGCGATTACTTCTTCATACGCAGGCAGGAAGAAATCCTTGTAGGCATTAGGGTCCATTTCAGCCTGTGCCAATCAAGAAAATCAATTTCCGCTTTGTCCGCTTGAGCCTAAAATAAGAGGTTTTTGATGGAGCCTTTTGTTAGGGGGTGCGAGCACCTCCTTACCTTGTAGAAGTCGCGAAGATCCTCAAGCACCTTCATGATATAATCGCTGTTCAGCCCTGCCTCCTGCGACAAGCCCACAGCACAAGTCGCCTTGCCACGTATATACACTTGAATTGCGCCCACATAAACAATCTCCAGTTGTGAGAGGCTAGCGGGAGAGGGAGAAGCGCCAGCTGCCTAAGGGCTGGCCTACCTCGTACAGCTCCAGCATGACCTGCAAGGCGTCCCCGTTGAGGAAATTTCTCTTCAGGCCCGCGGCCGCTGCATACTGAAGCACTCGGTGCACCTTGGCAACCTCCAGCTTGAGCAGATCAAGGAGACGCAGCCCGTGGCACTCTTGGGCGTTCGAAGCCAGCTTGTCTGTCAGCTGCTCGCACAAGGCCTGTGCTGCCGCTTGGCCCTTCGTAGCCATAAACTCCGCGGCAGCAGCCCCTGGAAGGGCGTAAGCGTTTGTCTTGAGCTCTAAAAGAGATATCATTCTCTGGTGGGCGTCGCATCCCCTCAGCAGCATGCAAAGATTGCCGTCGGGGATCTCCCGTGTGCGATCGTTCAGGAGAGGCTTGTGGCAACGGAGAAAGGAAGCCATAGCCAGAGCGCTACCGTCCGCAATATTTTCCTCTTCGCTCATTTCCCCGTTACCCATAGCAAAAGAAGGAGAGAGACGCAGCTGAGACACGGAGGGCCCCCTGCCAGAGACGACCGTCAGGCGATGGTTGGTGTTGGCGGGCAGTATCCCCATGCCACGGGCTAACTGGGACCACCCAAGTCCGAGGGTGCCGCTACTGGGGGTCCCCTGCAGATTGAAAGCTGCGACACCTCCGCCGCTGCTGCTTGCGATATACGCAGCAGCAGAAGTAGCTACTGTAATCCAGTAGGATAGCATCTTCGGTGTGTACTCGTCGGTGTGCAAAAAACAAGAAACTGGCAGAGTTGGGGACGAGTGAAGGCTTGAAGACGAGCGGGGATGGAGGTCGAGAGGGTGGTGTGCGACAGCGTACAGGTTTCTCCCACGCACTAGGAAGCCTTTAAAAAACTAGCGCCAACCTCTAAACTTTGTTTTTACCTTGATGCCAAAACAAAAAAAATCCGTATTCATTTGTTCTTCCGGTTTTGCAGGTGATTTTTTCTCCTCGAGTTGTCCGACGCCCCCCAGGAGACAGAAACTTGGGACGGGGACGCTTAGCTCCTCACACAAAATATTACACGAGAGGCAAGGAACGCGTTTCAACACTATCTAAACAGCGGAATCTTGGCCTTAAAGCAAAAATACACCAAGGGACGGGAGCTTTAATTGGAGTTTGCGTCCGGATCTATAATGACTTATGTAGCCGATGGAGAGCACCAGTGGCTGCTACTGCTGCACAGCAGCGGCAGCCCCAAGCTACCACAACAGCCTCCAGCCCCGATGCAAATTGTTCGCTTCCTTTTTTGCTGACAGAATTTGGAAAGAATACAGATAATGTGAAAGGCCATTGCTTTTTCTGTGCCGCTCAACTGCAGTAGCAACACTGCAGCGAGGCAAGCGCGAGTGTCAGCCAGGCTTGCCATACCGCCTGAAGCAGCACCATAAACAGAAGTAGCAGTCAAAAAGCTACCAAGTGCTCCGTGTGTAAAG
>JRZD01010054.1:1561-14964 GCA_000826945.1 Eimeria nieschulzi
GAGCAGTAGCCCAGCTACTCGGACTGTGTGTTCGGATGAGTATGTAGTGTAAACCACGCAGTTAGGCATCTGCTTAAGGGCCATAAGAACTAACACAAAACAATAGCTTAGGAATAGTTAGACCTTAAAGAGGGTTTTTCTTTTCTCGCTTACCCCTCTGAAGCGATGTCGACCTGAAGAGGGGCGAACGGCAAGGAGAGGCTGGCAAGGTGCAGGCCAGCCTTGGGCATGTTCGCATCCCAAGGCACAACCCAAGACGCTGGGCTACTGTTTTTCACATGCATAGGTTAACTGTTCCGCTCGTAGATAACTTGAGACATAATTTCGACTATTCAAAGTGATAACAGGGAGACAAACAGGGCAATATCAAACATACGCATTAACATGCTGCACCTGTCCCCTAGTACGACGCCTGTCCTCATGCGTCCATAAGAAAACAGCCCACCATCTCCCCGTTACTGCTTTTGCTGATGTGCAATTGCTGTTGATACTGCCGTCCAGAAAGTCGTGTTTCCTCGTGTGAATTGTTTAGCAGCCCAACTCCCGTAAATAGACAGGAAAGAGGACTGAGGGTCCCAAAGGAAACTCAGGAATCAAATTTCTGCTTCTCCGCCCCACGCGTCGGCAACTGTCGATGAGCCACTGATCTCCCTATTCAAGTTGGGGAGGCCAAGCTGCTTTCCGTTTCCTCATAATAGAGAAGCGTTCAACACAAAACAGCAGCGCGGCAGGTACTATAGGCTGTATATTCTTGAGCTCAGGGCCGTTTTATTAGGAGGAGCGGATACTAGGGTCTACGGTTTCCCCTCTTCAGAGCCCAAGGGTCGATGTGTTGAGAGAGGCTCCCAGCATACGATAATGGAGGCTGCCGCTTTACTGCCATTCAGAGATGGTAGTTGGATCGGCAAGACCCTAAATTTAAAAAATTTAAATTCGAACTAAATAATCTGGAACGAATACGAAAGGCAGACTTAGGAAAGGGCCTCTTACCTAGGCCTCTTCTCACACCGTAGCGTTCGATCAGCAGCAGCAGTGTGGTAAACCATACAGGAAGGCAACCCTGAAATGATGAGCAAGAACTGTAGCTTAAAAATAATAGAGAATGTTTATGTGCTAATATGTCGTTATTAAGATATTCCTATTCACTTACTGGTGGCTTAATTCGCAAGGCTTTGCTGGAGTGCTTCTAGCTAGATTGGAAGGACCCCGCTCAGCCCGTTCCCTCTGTTTCTCTCGTTTGGATTTTACTGAATGAAATTTCGTGGCTTAGATTCCGCTTACTTGTTAGCTGCTATTATTTCTTGCAAATATTGACTGCACTAATCTTCAAGTGTCAGTTTAGGAGTGGGTGGAAGCTTTCTAGAATGGGGATCCATGTAGTACTTGTATGAGCTCGGTTGCCCCTCCCTATCCCTTACCCCCCACATATCCACTCCTTGGATGTTTTCCGTAATTTTTTTAATGTAAGGTACAAAACAAGCCTTTACAGTGGTATTCTCATGGTACTCTGCTGCCTTCACGCCACTGGCCAGCTCCGAGGGATGATAAGAATACCTTATGGGAATCAAAGAGTGGGCCTCAAACCACTCCATCCGTGATTAGGCACTTCTAGTCTGTGAGAAGCCCCAATAAACTAAACGAGACGCGCTGATTTCTGTACAGTTGTGGAGAGGAGGTTCGATTCACCATGGCGCCGCTAGCATTACCACTTGCATCCTTGTCGGTTTTGTTGCTGGCTTTGGCTCAAACCGCATTTGCCGCGGAGGAGCCTTCATCTGTAGTTGATACTAATGGCGGTAGACAACAGTCTGTCGTTCCAGAGAAGCAGCTCGGAAGTGAACTGCCAAGCACCAATCTCCTAGATGCGTCTGAACCTTCTAACGGTGCAACTAGCCAGCATGTCTCTCCAGAGACGCAGCCCGGAAATGAACAAGCGCCCGCCAATCTGCTAGATACGTCCAATGAATCGGAGAGTTCTAAGCCTGTCATCCCAGAGCAGAATAACCAAAATGAACCGCCAGTCGCCAATCCGCCTGGTATGTCCAATGGATCTCATCCTCCTCAACATGCCGATTCACAGGGACAGACAGAAAATGGACAGCAACCCGCCACTAAGCCGACTCTATCCAATGCATCTGCGTCTCCTTCGGGGGAACCAACTCAGCCTGCCGTTTCACCGAAGGAGCGCGAAATTGCACGGATTCTTACCAATCCCCCATTGACGTTCCTTAGTCTTCTGGGCGCTTTGCCGATGTCGATCTACGGAAAAGACAAACATGGAAACTATATAGCTTTCTGCAACGTGAGTGCCTAACACTAGACTCCCCCAATAGCGAGACTGCCGTGTTGCTGTAGAATAATATTGCTTGCTTTTGAGGTTCTGATCCTCATGGAGCTGCCATTGTTTGTCTCTTTAGCCTGTAGGCTATGGGGAAGAATTGGTTTTTTATTTTTTGGGAGAGGCAAGAGACTAAAATGTGTTTCGGGTTCGGATTTGTTTGTATGCAGAGTGAGGCCATCGACTGGGCCTCGGTAAAGCAACGAAAGCCGGAGGAGCTGAGTGAGCACGTCAAGTACTTGGGTCTGTTCTTCTGGAATCATATTGACAAGCGCGAAAACAGCTCGCTGACGGTAGTGATAGATGCAGGCGGCTTTTCCTTCGGCAAGGTTATGGATGGCAGCGTGAAAAACGTCCTCCGTGGTATCATAGCTGGCCTTAACGCCACAGTACCTTACGTAGGAGAGCGTCAGGGGCGGGTGTTTCTTGTCAATGTCTCAGCTTTCATGAAGCCTTTGATCAGCTTTGTGTCCAAATTGGTGCGCACGGAAGTGGACTTGCTAGTCTTCAGCAACCGCGGGGATGCCGCGCTTAAGGAACATATTGGTGAGAAACATCTGCCCAGCTCTTATGGCGGCACAAATCCAATCAAGCTAGAAGATTCTCCTGCCATGAGGTATATGAAGTCCTCCGTGGGGAGTATGATTAAGCAAAAGAAAGCAGCTGCCCAAAAGAGCAAAGTCTAGAGACTCGAGTTCGATTTTCTTCGCTCAATAATTAAAAGACTTACAGGGCGGCTGCTAATGAGCATCTGTTTGACTATATCAAGACTTGTCATTCATTCATTTAATTACTCCTTGAACAGCACAGACGTCCCGGGGCCCTCAGTGTGTTGCGGCTCTTATCCTCACCTTTTTCGCAAATCTACGATGGAGATATTTGGGTTTTTGTGCTGTCTCATCGCTTTGCCCGATTTGTGCAGAAGAACAAACAAAACAAAATTTCAAAAGCCGTGGCCTTAGCCTTCATGTTCGCTTTACTGGGCGGCGGATGGAACTCCCATCCCTGAAACTCCCCGTTGCCGACGTCAAAAACTGCAAGCCAGTTGGCGAGTTGCCATTCAGTTATTAGACCAGAAAATCCATTGCGTTTCACCTACCACCAGAAACCCATTCTTAGCAAGCTGCTGCCGAGCCTTTAGCACTCGGCAGCCTAACCGCTTTGAACCAGGCTGGCTTGTTTGTTCACATCACGAAGATTGAGGGATAGTGCATGTGTTGCATGCGAGAATAGGGGTATGAGTGTCAGTGGGCATGGGGCCTCTCCATGAGTTGCGTATCTTCGCTCCCCCAAGAATTCTTCCCGATCCTTCTCACCAATAGGGCGCGCCACATTGCCAGTGCGGCGATGCAAGCCAGCACTGCCAAACCCGTTAGCAGCACCCACCCAGCACTGGCGTAACTGCTGCCGCTGGACGTCTCAGCTGGCTCTGAGGCTTCGGGCAAGGAGCCACTGCTCGAAGCCTTTACTTTTCCATCAGCAGGTATTGCTACAGAGGAAGGCTCAGCGGGGGAACGTCGGAGAGAAGCGGCAACAAATTGCTTTTGGCTATGTTGTTCATGTTCGTCTTTCTCGTGGTCCTTATGGTGCTTATGCTTGTGCTTGTGGTGGTGGTGGCGTTTATGGTAGTGATGATGATGACCTTTATGTTTCTTCTCTTCAGGTGTCTCTTTAGTTAGGCTGTCATCGAATGTCGAGGCTACCATCACGGGCAGTAAAAATCCAAGAAACGTTTTAAGGAAAGTGTCCACTGATTTATCTACTTGGTCTTTGCCGTTGCTTGCCTTGTTAGATCCTCGCATCAAACTGGAGCTTTGAAACTCATCCTCTGGCCCTTTGTGAACGACCCTGCTGCCGGCGGTGAAGGCAGGTGGTTTTCCATCCACATAGAACACGTCTACCGCAGGGAACATCCTTTCCTCACTGCCTGTCCAGATGCCACTGTGCTGATTTGAGACTATTAATGCCTCTTCACTCTCGGCCCTGCGAACAATAATTCAAAACACCAATGATAAAGTGGGATGCTACTGTAATTGCATGCACACAATATTGAGCGATATATAAAAAAGCACAAAATTATATACATATAAAAACTATATAACTTCTTAGATATTATCTGTCTTACATATTATCTGTCAGTTCTACGTGAAGGAGCACTCCTCTATGTCCTTGCACAAGGTAGTTTACAGCGTGCTCCTCATCGGCCTTCCAGTGGAAACTTTCCGTGGCCCAGGCCTGCGAGACTCTGAGAGGCACTGGCTTGTGTAAACCGCACCAGTGTTGAAAGTCGGCACGCAAAGGCGTGACAGTCACTGCCTGGCTCTTCCAGTTGATGAGCGCCACAACAAACTCTCCATTAGCCAGCTTCCGCGTCAACACACTTACATTCCCCGGTCCCGAGCCGTGGTATACTGCACGTCAGCAAACACAAGGGAACAATCCAAAAAAGCTGCTTTACATATTGTTATTCTGCTGCAGGAAAGGTTGCTGGGGGCTGCTGAGAGAAAGAGAGGAACAGAAAACCCACTTTTCTCGTTAGTTGGATCTGATAGTGCAGCCAAGAGGACATCATCTTTTAACAGATTTGCTGCAGGAACACCGCACCAAAGATTTCATATGCTGTCCAGTGCATGTTCTGTGGAAACAAAGCACAAGCAGCGATCGATTCCGCACAAGTGCACGAGATTAACTAGTCATTAAAAGCCGACCGTATTGGATTAAATCTGAGATACTGGAGGCTTCCATGGCCATTTGCGATCCAAGAATTGCCTGAATTTGTGGTATATTCTCAACGCAAACGGGCAAAAGTCTTAGGAGAGTTGCACAACACAAAGTAGATCCTATCGAGAATAGAAAAGTACCACTAAAGCACAAGATGCGCGTTATGGACGCACAGCCAAGGCCAATTTGGTTTGCATCGCATATTTGTCCAAGGGAGCAGATTCTGGTAGTGTGAAGCGAGGCACATCCGAATATTGATTCTTGACCTTGTGCTGAGAAATCAGCCACGAATCCAACTTTTCCTTCAGCTGAGGCCACCCGTTAGCATTTATTTCAGGCGAAATCCAGATGTCACACAGATCAGTAAGTTCCGCCGTTTCCGGGTCGCTGAGGCATCAACCCAGCAAGCGCACACAGAACCTCTTCTTTGAGTTGCCAATAAAGTTTCCTTGTTGAACTTTGTTACCGTCGTAATGCTCGTGATGCTCACAGTTCGCACCAAGCTGCCATGCATTGCGATTCATAGGGAGGCTAGTCACGAGGCAATACCCAGGTGTCATTGCTGCAGTGAGAGGGCTGGGGACGTACGATTTCGTTTGGGGCGATTCCTTGGTCCAAGTGCAGAGGAGCAGGGGTGGAGTGCTTGAAGCTCTTGCTGCCTCGCTCCAACGCCTGAAATCCTTCACTACATGTGTGGTACTGCTTCCGCAGGAATTCAGCTGCAACCCACCAGACAGTGAATAAGGGAGCAAAACCAGTTGTTCGGTGCTGTGCAAAAGCACATAGCTGCTTTGACTCATGCGTTTGTGGTCTATGGAGAATACTCGCAAGGATGTCAAAGGAATTGATCGATTCGATCATGAAGGGTTATGACTACCGAAATGAGCATATAAGAAGTCACAACGCGTCATAACTACCATCTACTCGCTGAATACAACCTACTTTAAGAAAATCAACTCCCCAGCTGGAAATAGTGTGAATAAGGTCGAGGTCCGCTATGCTGCAAACCATATCCACAAGCGAGCCACAGAGCACAGTACCTCATATGACTCGCAGACAAGGTTATTTCGGATAAAACAAGCAGATCCTCTTGCACGCCATGGAATCAAACACTGAAAATAATGCATTCACGTGTTTAGGCCGCTGAAGCAGCAGAGTACATGGAATCCATGAAAATGACAAAAAACAACAGTTTGTGCCATGACAACGGAAGTACTATTCATGTACCCCCAGCCTCTCTGTCGTGGATCGTATGCAAATACAAACTCTCGGACAATACCAATAAGGTAGAAAGAGCTTAAGGAGGAAACACATGATGAGAACAGAGCATTTAAGGTGGATGGATTCTGCTGGTTTCCACCCTTCAATTTTTGAGGAATTGTTAACGAGCTTAGTGTTGCAAACCCAATCGTTTCACATAAAGCTTAGAATAACGTTTAAAATTGATATTTTGAAATCTTAAGCATACAAAAACGGGAACTCACGCCACAGGAGATGGTTCTAGTTCAGAACACTTTTCTGATGATATAGATACTCCGAGTCCAAACAAGAGGCCTTCAGCTTTCACAACTTGCGCTAGGGGTGTGATTCCATTTGGGAAAATGGCTTTATTGACCTTTATTTTTTGATGTCCTCCCCCTTCGCTCTCGGCTCGTTCCTGTTGTCCAAGCCAGCAAGCATCAATTCCGAAGTAGCGCATCCCATGCAGGCGCGCAGAGGATGTTCTCGCCAGCCTGGCGGTCTTTTTAAGTATCTGTTCCGTCACTTGGCTTCCCTGGCACTGTCCTGCTGAAACGCAAGCACGTAGACACGCGAACATAGGAAATCAAGCTTGCTTTGCTAGCGTCTGTTTCCTTAAAGGGCTAACAGCCTCTGCACATTTTCGACTTCGGCATGAACAACAAATTAATCCCAGAGCTCGACACTCTGCCGCACGAACGATTCAAAAGTCCAAGTGAGGCCTATATGAGGTTTCTAAGTTGTTGTCAACCATCTGTCGTGGAAAATTAGTTGTTGATGACGTGTACCTGCCCATGGTGAGAGAAACCAGCCAACCAGCTTGTCGCTATTTTCGATGTCTTCTAGCGATGGGTGAAACAGAGCCATACTCGAAGATGTACGGAATGCCGTGAACATCGAGCCCCCATCATGAATTCTTCCATTCACCATACCACCGAGCAGGGGCTCCTCCCCACCCAAGGCTAACTGTAGCACATCGTTCGTTTCTGAATGAAATTCAGAGTTATTTAAAAAACTGATGCTTGCATAACATTTTTTCCAGAGTAGTACGAAAAGTACTATATACACAACAGCGCTCGGGTGGACGAGCCGAGCCCGACCGCTAAATTGCTGGACCGCCATAGGAGCGAAAACAGAGCTATCTGGAGCGTTCGCCCGTTTAAAACAGCAGTAGAAGCTTAACAATAAATGAAGTGCCCACTGAGAAACTTCTTGTAGCTGATTTCTTTTAGGAACGGCCACGACCTCCTGGATTCTGCCTTGCTCAGCAACACTAAATAACTTGTTCTCCCGCAAGATTGGATGATCCTGAAGCTGCAAATTTACGTGAATTTTTGTAGAAATGGTTGCGACCTTTTGGATTCTGCCTTGATCAGCAACACTAAATAAATTGTTCTCCCGCAAGATTGGATGGTTCTGAAGCTGCAAATTCACGTTCTGGTCAGGAATCCTGGGGAAAAGAGTGCGAAGGGCTTACTTCCTATAATTTCGCAAGTTTTGTTTTAATTAAAAATGCTGAGGAAAAGACTTTTAATAGCGTACTTCCAAGGATTCTGCAAATCCTGGCGAGAACAAAGGAGAGCTTAGTGCGAGGACCGCTCCGGTATTGTTGCTCGGACGCGGAGCCGCTGAAATTTACCCTAGATTGAGCTTTTTCCATTAAAAAAATGAAATAAAAATTAAAGAATAAAGTTGCAGTAGGGATGGGCATCATTGGTGACAAGAATCTTTACCATCAGGATTTTTTGCACTTTTGATTCCTGTCGGGTGAGAACCTTCGCTCGTCAACGTTATTCCTAGGGGGATGTGGACTATGACGTTTGCAAAAGTACATTTAATGGCAGAAAAAAACCGTTATTAAAAATAAAACATGAGCATTTTTTCATGAGATATTCTGTTGCCCTCGCTAGGAGCGGCAGTTCGTCAGGCTACACCCACCTAAACCACCCGTGAATGTTAAGGCACACAAGCAAAATAGCAGTTTGTGGACCACTTGAGACTACAAGCAAACGAGAACGCTAAACCGGTTTTTTTGAAAATGGAAGCCTAACATTCCGGTAAACATTTACAAATATGTTTTTAACTTATTAACTTCCATCAATGTCCTGCCAGACATTCGTCGGGTGGGAACTTTTGCTCTTCATGATGGGATCTGCATAACCATTTTACGTTCCGAAGCAATTCTTACAAAACAAACC
The DNA here is from genome assembly GCA_000826945.1 of Eimeria nieschulzi. Taxonomy (NCBI): domain Eukaryota; phylum Apicomplexa; class Conoidasida; order Eucoccidiorida; family Eimeriidae; genus Eimeria; species Eimeria nieschulzi. The sequence continues at coordinate 10,058 of JRZD01010054.1, forward strand.
AACACCAGGTTACGTGGACAAAATCAAGATATTGGGCAACTCGTAAAAAAGGTTCGAAACTTGGCTACGCCTGGCAAATATCTGCACGAGAATGGACACGTCCTGCGACGATTCAGATTTGCAGCCACCTAGCAACTTCACCTTTCGCAGTACTGGTATGTCGGCAATTCCAGGGGGCCCCCTTTTCTCAGGGCGTTATTGTGAACGCTACAATGTCAATGCCGTTTAAGTTGCCATCTGCCTCACGTTGCCAACCCCTCTGGTTTGGACATCTTGAGAAAAGAGTCATAGTGAGTATCGGCAATGAGACGATAAATGCTTATGCAGGGGCCTCCGTGTAGAGGTGGCAAGAGGCGAGTTCGCACTACATAATCAGTGAGGCAGCGAGACCACGGAATACCATCATACCGCCCAAGACAGCGCATGGTGCAAACCGCGCCGTCTATTCAACTGAGCTCCAGTGTTTCGATTACTCCTGCTAATCGGTGCAATGCCTCTAGAAGCTCTGGCAGTTAAGATCTTAGCAAAAATTGATTGCTAAACTTGCAAGTGGCGGGAAATGGCTAGAGGTCAAGAGGCGTATAGCTGCTGGGGCTCTATAAGCAGAGCGAGCCCAGGTGGACCAGCGGCTCTTCACCTTCAACACTAGTGCTTTCCAGAGAGTCCTGAGCATTCAAAGAAGTCTGTTGGGTCGGCATGTAAGGCACGGACAAATGAAACCAAACAAGAAGGGGGTGAACTACGAGGGGTGCGGCTACGAGGTGGCAACTTACTCTGAGAATTGCAGCCTGGAGGATCTCAGAATTGCCTCCAAATGCACTGTCCAGGTCCAGCTTCCGCTGACAGCACTGCATATCATATTAAAGTGAAAAACAAATAGATTTGTCTTTTGCTTTCCTTTTTCGCTTTCTTCGTAGCAACTGTCAGTTCCTGTCGGCACGTCCCATGCATATCCCATAAAACCTACTTCCTATGCCTCTCTTCAGGCAGAACACGTAACAGGTCCCCACTGTGCGCCTCTATCAGGGCAGCTGCGTCACGAACCTTCAAAATAGACTCTTCCACAGTGCCGCGGCAGCACAGGCGGTAAACTTTAACTTCTTGCGTCTGGCCTAGACGGTGAACTCTGTCCTCTGCCTGTCTGTCGTTCTGCGGGTTCCAATCCTGAAAGCAGCAACCAACAGAACACCAATAAACGGGTAAAGCAAACCATTTCCTCCTCTCCCTGAGCAGATCAACAGATGCACGGCAGTACTGGGCAAGGATAAAAACAAACATCGAAAGCCTAATGAAGACTTCCCCCACCGGCAGTGCCCCTTATTCTAAAATAATCCGCAGTTAGGGCCTTGAAGAAAGTCGCTTACTTGATCGAGCAAAATGACAGTGCGGGCGGCTGTTAGGTTGAGGCCCTGCCCTCCCGCCTTCGTAGAAAGAAGAAATGCGGTGCACTCCTCCGTCTGGTTAAACCCGTCGACGAGGCGCTGGCGTTCTTCCACGATAGTCGATCCATCGAGTCTGCAGAAACGCAGGGTTGGCATGTGCAAGTGCAGCGCCTCCTCAATGACGTCCAGGAAGGTCGTGAACTGGCTGAAGACAAGCGCCTTTTCCCCGTGACTTTGCACTTGGCGCAAAAGTTCCAACGCTTTTCTGCACATACCAAAGTACCAACAATTTAAAAAACCTGATAATCCTTGGTTTCCATCACACATGAGAACGGCAGCATAGCAGCCACCTTTGCTGGTGTTAAGAGCTGTATGATAGCGAGAGCGAGGAGGGTGTACCAATCAATGTACCTCAGCTTTGTGCTCTCCAAGAATGCCTCGGCAGGGAGAGCAAGATCGGACAACTTCATGTCGCCCTGCTCAGCCAGCAGACGAATCCCCTAAACAAAAGCAAAACGCGCCGCGGCAAACGTTTGACGCATTCCACGCAATACCACATGAAAAACGTCTGAGGCGCTATTCACCAAGATGGTGGCTAGAGGCTGCAAATATGGATAAGCAATGTACACCGTAACAGAGTACAAATGAGCTGCAATAGAGAATAGAGGTGTACAGGGCATCAGGCCATAGCACTCCAAAGATAAATCGTGCAAAGAGCCTTGGCTTGCCTGGTGAATTTCATAGTCGCTCCACCTATCTATTTCAGATCGGATTTTTTCGATTGGGTTTCCCTTGAATCCGTCGACGTGAAATGCATAATGGCGGGCCATGCGCTAGCCAAGGAAAAACGCATGCTCAGGTGTATACGCAGTTATGAGGCAGGTGAGGCAGTCCACCTTTGCTACCAACAGGCTCAAAGCCGGAGAGGTTTCAGGTGACACATCAGCAAGCTAAGCAAGAAGTGCGTGCGGAATCGGGCAGAAGGCCCGATAAAATTCTTACGTCTTTCTGTTCCCCAGTGTATCGACCCTGCATGAGAAGTGCATGGTTGCAGATGCGGCGGAGGCGAAAGACGAGACTGCTGACAAACCGTTTGCCTCCCCCCTCTGTGCAGACAGCAGAACGCATTCTCCTCCACCAGCTGCTACTTAAAGGCTCTAGCGATTATGAACAACCGCAATACAATGACGGATTCTCGCGTCTGCAGCATTGGTAATAGGATGGGAGACAGACAAGTTCAAGGTGCAAATGCGCCAGCAATAACTCACCAGGTTCTTTTGAGTCGCTTTCTGCTGTCTGAGGCCCCTGAGTTGTCGCCGCATCTCCCTTCTGCGCTGCTAGGCCACTGCTAGTGGGCGTTGCCTCGACGTCTCCAGCAAAGGCATGCGTGAGCCTCCGCAAGGAAACAGCAAGATCGGACTCGTGCTGGCGCACCTCCTTCAAATACAATGCTCTTTGAGACCCCTCCAGCTCGCACCGCAGGACGATGTTCGTCTTCTTTGGCAGCTCCCGCATGACCTCGCACTTCAGACGCCGCAGAATAAACGGGGAGAGAACTCGCTGTAAACAAGTCACATCTGCTGGGAGGCTGCCCCCTCCTGCCCCGCGTGTTCCACGAAATGCGATCGACTCAAAGGCGCGGTTTAGAAACCCACTGTCCTCTTTGTTGCCATTGCTATCCTCTTCTGCTGCGTTGGTATCCCCGCCGGACTTCTTAGGCCCTTCTTTCGCATTGCTGCTGCAGGCCCTCCTTTCGCCAGCGACGTCTTCTTCAGCAGATTTTGTATGCTGCTGCTGTTGCTGCTCTTTCTCTTCCTTACCTTTTGTCTGCTGCTGTTGTTTTTCCTCCTTGCCCTTTGTTTGCTGAGGCTCTTTCTCCTCCTTGCCTTTTGTCTGTTGAGACTCTTTCTCCTTTAGCTTGGCCCTCTGAAGACAGGCGCGTTGACGCTGCGCCTGTCTTTCGAACGCCGTCAGTGCGAGGTCAAGAGACTCGGCGTCGAACACCGCGGGCATCAAAAACAACAACAAATTCCTCAACTCCCCCGTTCTGTTCTGGATAGGAGATCTGCACAACACACCAGAAATAGACAATGGACAGCATTAGACCGAACTCGAGAGGCCCCGCTACTTGGGGTAATACGGCAATGTATTTATTGCTATTGTAGTTCAAACTATTTGCTGCGGTTCTATGGCAAGGGAGGCTGCTGTTTGGGGTGTATGAACAGCAGTCATACCCGGTAAGGAGAATGCGTCTCTCGCATCGCGCCATTTTGTTGATGTTTTTATAAACCTGAGAATCTTTGTTCTTCAAAGCGTGCGCCTCATCAACAACAAGATAAGCAAAGGGCCTCAGCTGGCGGAGGTACTGCACGTCCCATTTGTTGGAAAGAGAGTTTACTGAGGCCACCAACACAAGGAAGGGCCGGGGCCCCTGCAGCGACTCAATGCACTCAAGGGCGAGGCTGCGCCTCTCGGATTGCTTCCCGACGTACTTCACAACGCGCCCAGACAAATAGGGGGCCCAAGTCTCCAGCTCGCGCACCCAGTTGTCCACTAGAGACGCGGGCGCTGCCACCAGAGTGGGGGTCGAAAGCAACCCGCTCGAGTATGCGTAGTTGAAAAACACGCACGTCTGAGCCGTCTTGCCCTGAACAAAACAAACAATAAACAATACACAATTAAACAATAAACAATTAAACAAACATAACCCAATCTCCTACGGGATTCCTACTGCCAGCATGCACCAACGGACCACACACACGGTTTGGGGGTGCTCTGATCGGAAACCCCAACGACACTGAAGTGCTGGGCCGCTGCATCCTCCCCTTGCTGAGGGACACAAACTGCTCTTGCCAACACCGGCAAGAATGGCCCCTAGCAGCAAAGGAGGTGCTGGCGGAGGAGTGGAATTCGCCATCTCGTCCGAGACATAAAACCCAATTTGTATTCCTTATTTTTACTGTCATCGGGCTGTCTGTACGGTTTCGGCTTTGGGGTTGGGCGGAACTCACGAGGCCCATTTCGTCGGCAAGAATTCCGTTTCGGTTGGCCTTGTGCATCGTGGCCAGCCAGTGGACTCCACACTTTTGATAATCCTTGAGGCGTTCCCAGCACTCGCCTGAGTGCTTCTGCAGAGCCCCGGGGATCCCCAGAGACGTCCTGCAGTGGCAGCGACCCTCTGCTATCTGACTGCGCACGAGGACCCTCCCCTCCTCTGTGGGGCCTCCCAACTCCTCCACCAACAAGTCTGTCATTGCCTCGGACTCTTGCAGACACAACTGGAGGGCGTCCAGAGACTCCTCGTCGCTATCCGTCCCCTCACTCTCGCTGCTGCTGTTGCTGCTGCGGCACCCGCTGCGGCCGCTGCTGGAGAGACGGGTGCTGCTCGTGGCAGCGCCAAAGGAGCCCTGCTGCGCTGCAGCTGCAGTGTCCACGTCGCTGTCGGTGGCCCCGCACGCAGCAATCCCTCCCCTCAGCAGCTTCCGCCTCTTGACCCCTGGCTCTCCACTTGGCTGTGCAGACGCT
>JRZD01010055.1:0-16954 GCA_000826945.1 Eimeria nieschulzi
AATCTTGCGGACAGTGATGTGGTCTGAGCTCATGGGTGCAAATACAGTAAAAGCACCCCCTGCAGCAAACGGATAAATGAAGCAGCGCAAATAAATAATAAAGTAAAATTAACCGCTGATTACTTATTTCACAAAAATTCATCCAAGTTCTAATGAACAAAATTCAGTTCAGGAAGGGAACGCAATGCGCATACACCCCAGATGACACAATCGGGCAGAGTGTTTAGGGTTTGAGGCTTACTGCCTCCCTCAAGCACAATGGCTTCCAGTTTCTGGCTAATAGTTGACAGAACTTCATCTATTTCCTGCAGAAACATCAAACCCTAAACCTTCTATGGGCCGCAGTCCCTAAACCCTCGAAATGCAACTCGCACCAGCCTAGTTTTAAGGTTTAGAGAGTCGGAAAATACCTCAGCTGTGGCCTCATAATTAACAGGCTGAAAAGAAACACAAGCAAATAAACCTTATACCCTCAGCACACGGGACCAGGAAGTCGATGGGTTTAGGGTTTCGGGTTTTCACCTACCGCATACTGAACGAGCCCGGATTCGAGGACCGCCCCTTTATACATAAACTTCACCTCCCCTGAAGCAGCAGTAGCAGCTCCGGCAGCAGCAGCTACAGTTACAGCAGGAATAGGAACAGCAAACAGCAGTGGCAGCAGCAGCAGTGACAGAAACGGCAGCGGAGAGCTAGCTACCCGAGCCAGCTGCTTGGAAGCTAACGAGCTCACTGGCTGCAACACAAACACACAAATTTACAGACAGCTGCGGCATTCCTAAAACCCCCTAAACCCTAAACCCTAAAGCCTAAACTCGAAGGTGAAAGACTTACGAAAGTTAGTCAGGAGCTGCGAGCCCAGAACCAACACCGTTTCCTGATGCACGCAAACCACAAAACCCTAAACCCTAAACCCTAAGTCTTAAGCCCTAAACCCTAAGCCCTAAACCCTAAAAGCAGAAGTGTGTGGCGTAAACGGCAGGCCTTGGCGGACACTGTATTTTGGTTTCGCGGGTCCCAGGAAATAAGCTGCGGCCAGTGTGCCAATCGCAATGACCGAGAAGAGGCCGATAAATCTGAGGAGTTTGAATTGGAGCGAGTCGGCGCGGTTTCGAAGGCGGGAGAGATCTCTGGTGGTTGCAAGATAGTCAAGGTTTTTTGTAGATGAGCGAGATATGCCAACAGCCGTCGCTTCCCACTGCGTGCTGTCTCCCGAATCTGTGCTTGTCTCGCTGTTGGTGACCGACACATCCGAGTTGTAAATAGGGCCCTGTGGACTCTCTGAACCGAGAGGCAAGTCCGCCTCTGTTTTTGCTGCTGCTGTCACCACTGCTGGTGCACTGCCCACGTCCCTGCTGATGGATCTCAAGCCAGTTTCTGGCGGGATAAGACGAATAAATTCGGAAGTGTCGACGCCTCTGGGGGGGAGGAAACCACCCTCCTCACCAACAGTACTTGATGCAAGTTTTTCAGATGTTTCTGCCAGCACAGATTCCACCGAGTCGCTCACAGGGAAGCCGAAACATCCTCGCAACGAATGGTTGAGAACCAACAGCAAGAATGCCGAGGAAAGGTAACCTAACATTGCTGCATTAGGCCTGGCCATGCTGCTGCTGCTGCTACTGCTGACGCTGGAAGCAAAAGTGAAGTTGCTTATCAATCAAAGACGTGGAGGTGCAAAAGACAAAAAAACATGCCAACTCTCTGAACATCCGAACAGAAGACTCCGAGTGAAATCGACGGTAAAAGTTCAGCATGAGCTCATCCTTCCACATCCGCCATTTCAAAAACAAAGGAAAATATTCCATCATTCGAGAAAAATCGCCAGATAAAACCATTCATTCAAAACCCTCATCATCTGGCTTTCGTACATCAGTTGGGACTTGCCTCCCCTGCTTTGCTGCCTATGGGCTGCGCTTAGTGATCCGGTATTCAATCGTATGCAGTTGTTGGTGGTTTACAGTTTAGGGTTTAGGGTTTGTGGAGCTACAAAAGTTCATTTCTGAGGTCGAAAAATCACTGTCTTTTCTTTTGGTAGGAGTGCCCACCGCCTCATGGATCTTCCCAAATGCAACCGAGATGTGGAAATTTTTGTTCTTTGCTGTTTGCTACATTTATTGTTTTATTTTCATTGGCATCGACAGGGCAGGAAAAGTCAATTTGAATGTTTGAAACACACCGTTTCAGCCTTTCCAAGACGCGATGTATGTGTTGGTTTTTCATGAATATGTTGGTTTTTTCGATGATCCTCTGTTTGTTTTTACTTGAAATTGTCCTAACTTATGTCCTTAATCATATTGGAAGAGAACTTTTAGATTTATAATGAGACAAGCAGCAGCCCAGTTCCTCCTTGTTGAATCCTCGGTTTCGCCTGCATCCTGCACAGCACAGGGCGCAGCGCGCCAATTTCCCCATCGGAAACAATCCAAAAACACAGCAAACAAATTAACCAGCAAATGAGACAACAAATAAAACACCCAGGATGCTAAGAAAGCTTTATTCCGTTATTCCGTCTCCACAGTAATAGTAGCCTCCCTACCTTAGAGATAACGCTGGGCCTCTAGCACACAATGCAAATCCTCACTTAGGCAAGAAAACGAGTTTCACTCAACTCCGAATCTTTGGAATGGCACCTGAGCCATGACACTAGCTTACGGGAGAAGCAAGTGCATCAAGAGACTATTTTAAAATAGTTTAAAAACACTATCTCAGTAACCACTTCCCTCACTCAACTCTAGTGGTCTGTCTCTGGTGCTTGAAGGGCAACCAGCTTGCATTTCGCCGCATCCCCTTGGCGCTTGGCTCTGCTCGGGCGACATTGCGGCCTCAGAGGGACAAGCAGGAGAAGGGCAGAGACTTCTGTGGACTGTCTATTCACAAGTTATGTAAGTTGTTGTTTCTTTCGAGTGCTAATGGCATTTGAGAACAAATCACGTATTGGAGTTAGAAGAGCCACGTGCCTCGCAGCAAATGCAAAAGAACTCAAACAGAAATTCAACAGCTTTCGTCAGAGAGCTCCAAAAGAGTTCAGATATTTAGTTTACTTTATTTGAGCAAACAAATTAAAAACCTTTTTATTTGCTTTAAAAGAATCCGGGGGCCTTGGCAGCTGTGGAAACACTGCAGAAGGCTCCTCGCTTGGCTATGGGGAGGGAAATTTTCTCAGAAATCTTTTGGGCTTTTCTTTGCACTAAGGTGGGCATTCGCCTGCTCTCTTTTTAATACCTAAATGTCCTAATTAGAGTATTTTTTCTTGTTTTTATCCTGGCCACAATTAAAAGAATGTTTTTGTTTAAATGCTCTTTTACACGTTTTAACTCAAATGAAGAAAAGTTTGAAATTAGCCATTAAATTACATGGAAACATTCGGCAAGTCGAATCACCCAAAACCCAAAGAGTAGCAATAAAACGCTGAAAACGTCTTGGCGTCTGCAAATTGAATTTGCGGCGGTTTTTGTGATTTCTGTCAGGGTGCGGATTTATTCCAGAGGGTTCAAGTGGGGTTTTTGTTGTCTTGCTGTACGTTGATGCGTTTTCTTTGTGGTCTCTCTGAGCCTTAAAGCTCCTTATTTAATTTCTCTCCTCTTTTCTCATTTGTTTGTCATCAGGGCGCATAGAAAAGTTTGAATATTTGTGCTTTTAGCGTCGGACTCGAACCACTAAAACAAAATGGTTGTCTAGCTACCTGAGGAGAGGAGAAGAGGGATGAATAAACGCTCGTTTAACAACTTAGGAATGCTTCATCCGCATATTTTCTTTTTAAATTAAATTATTTTTTAAAATAAACGTTTAAAATATTAGAAATGCTTCCTCTGCATATTTTTTTAAATTAAATTAGTTTATGAAAATAACTTTATCGAGGGTTTTCATTTCCTGCTTGGGAGCACGTCCTTACCCAACAGGAAAAGAGCCGAGCCGATCCTCTCCTACGTCTGATGAACCCTTGCTACTGCCGTTCCCAACTTTGTTATTTCGTTTTTAATTAACTAAAACAGCAAAACATATTACTTACAGAAATTATTGAACCCAGTGGCTAGCAGGTGTACAGACAGGCTCCCAAGGCGCATCCCTTGCAGTCTCTTCACTCTCAAAGCAAAACCCTCATTTTTCTATTCGCCATGCTTCCTTGACAGTTTACAGATGTGGGTTTAACTGCGTTGGACACTAATAACTTTATCGGGTTCTTTGGTTGGAAGGGGCTTAGGAAAGCAACTGAGGAGCGTCTCATTCCAAGTGTTATCTCTAGCGGGGTTTTCTTTTAACATGCATTCATGTGCCCAACTCGCTGCTTTCGGGTTTTGGAGATCTCTCGTCTTTTCAGGGCGAAAACGGCTTTAGCATCTCGGCGATTTGGGCGTTTCTGCGCCACCTGCTCTTCTGATGAGTATCGAAGGTTGGGGGTTGAGGGTTTAGGGTTGAGGGTTTAGGGTTTAGGGTTTAGCGCGCTCAGATGCGAGTGTTTCCCTCTGCCTGTGTATCCCCGAGCACTCAAAGGCCTTCTGATCTGAACACAAGAGGCAACTCAGTAGAGGGGGAGGATGAGGCTGCCGACTTCCTCTTTGGCTCTGCTTGCTTTCTCTGGTTTGCTGCTGCAACCGCAAAAGTTTTTTTCCTTCGCGCTGTCTGAGACGCACGCCTTTGAATCCGCCACCTACCAGGGTGTACATACACCCCGGCATCCATCGGAGCCGAAAAATACTAGTGCTGCGGATTCTGGATCTGCAAAATCCACGATTATTGGCGCTAATGCTTCTTCCAATGATGCGAAAGTTGAAACCCCAGAAGAGCGAGCAGAGCGAGCAATTCCCAATGATGAAAATTCAAGAGCCGAGGGAGCAGCTGGCGCCTCGTCTGATTCGATGGATGGCCCTGGAGGCTCTCCTGCAGAGTTAGAGGCCGCAGCAGCCAACGCAGCAGACCTGTTGTTTCGTGATTATTTCCGCTCTCGAATAAAGATGGATCGAGACACCCCAACGATCGAGTCGCTCCTGTCTCCGCGAGCGACCGTCTCTGAGCACATGCGTTTGTTTTCCTCTCTCGTTGCAGCAGAAGACGTGACGCTCCTCGACTGGCAGCATAGGCCTTTTGTTGAGGGTCTTTCTTTGGATGCTTCGGAGGTTGAGGAAGCCAACAAGACCATTAAAGCGAATGTCATGCAAATTCAACTCCCAGAGTTTCTTCCGAAAGACTTCGCTCTTCCAGACACCTCAGATCATTCACCGCTGAGGAACCAGAAGCCTTCAGGAGATCATCAGTACTGGGTGCCCTTTGCACAGCGCCAGGCAAACAGTTCCTGGCAGACGGAGGGGCTCCTGGGGCCTCGAAAGGGGGCCCCTCACAAACAGGGGCCCCCTAAGGATGCGACTTTGCGCGTTTCAGACAGCGCGTTGCAGCGGCGGTTGTTGCATCCTTCTCTGCTGCGTCTGTCGGACGTGACTGAGATAATGGATTTATCCGACTTTGGCATATCTTCGCTGTACCATCCAGAAGCATACCTCGAGCACCGGCAGTGCGACGGGCTTTATCTGCCTGCCTTTTTCCAGAGCAAAGCCTTGAGTCCCCTGGGGGCCATCTGCACCTTGAAACGCCTCACCCACTTTGCTGAGAGAGTCGGCCGCCATCTCAAGGCCCACGCGGTCGGCAGCAGCAGAAATGCCGGGGGCCCCCAGACGCCTCACAGGGAGCAGCGGCCGGGGGCCCCTGGGGCCCCTCGTCGGAGCGAAGAGCGAGGAGACGAGGGGCTTTTGGAGGAGAATGAGGGGGCTGAGGCTGAGGCTCTAACACGAGCAGTGAAGGACGAGTTTCAAAAGGCACTTGGCGTCTTAGCCCCCCATGAGAAGTGGTGGCATACCGCATTGGCTTCCTCCCTCGATAAACTCTCGCAGCGAGGACAAATCGCCGCGCTGCTTCTCCGTACGTACACCCCAATCCCAGCCACCACCCTCTATCTGCTAGCGCGTCCAATGAAAACGTTAAACGCTGGCTTTTGTCTGGCACTGTGCAAGTCAATTGAAAAACACAATTAAAAAAAGTATTTAAATGCTTGAGGTGTCTGTTTCCTTCAGAGTTGAAAGGGAGGGTTTGGGAAGACGTAAAGGACGCAGAGGAATTGCTGCTGGCCAGTTTGGCTGTGCAGGGCCTGCAGCGCAGCGGGCGAGCCGAGCCAGTGTTGATGGCTCTCAGCTCCACGCGTGAGCTACGACTCTTTCCTTTCTGAAATTGAAGGTGTTTTACCTGGCGTGTTGTTTGTCTTGCCGCTCCGCGTTCTGTGTCTGTCTCTCTCTGCCGCTCTCTCTCCCTTTCACTCTCCCTCTGTCTGTACGTCTCTCTCTGTCTGTGTGTCTGTCTGTCTCTCTCTCTCTCTGCCTTGGAGGTTAAAAAGAAGAGCGCATGCAGCTTGCTGCCGACTCTGCGTGTATTTGTAATCCCTAAGGTTGTTTACTTGGTCGTCGTCTGTCGTTGTTGGGGTTCGCATGCTTTGTGTTTGCTGTCTGTGTTGCGCTTTGAGTTGTGAATTGCCGGGCCCATGTGAATTACCGCATGCGGCCGACCCTGGACCTGCCGACAGTGGAGAGGGAGGACGGATTATTGAATCCTTTAATTGATTTGCTAAATAGAAACAAAACTACTTTGGATGTTCCAATTGAGATGAAAGCACCGCAAAAGGTTTACGTGGACGGGCGGCATTTTCACAGGAACCCTAAACTCAGACGTGTGAACCGACTTTACTTCCGCAGCATTTTGATGTTATTTCAATTCGCCTTTTATGCCTATCGGATGTCGGAAATTCCTGAAGACTTCGCCGACAAACCCCTCAATGAGATGCTGTACAGACACTGGACGCTTTCTTACGTAGCGGCTATGCAGCTGAGTGAAAACGGATAATCTAACGCTGCATGCATGCAACAGCCCCAGCCGGCACATGCAGCATTTCTTGTCTCCTCTGTTTCTCCCTCTCTATCGAGTTTCTAACTGACCTTTTTCGCTGCCTTTGGGTTTTCAGCGTAACTAAAAACGGCTGCTGTGTCGGTGGGGTTGTTGTCCTTGTTGTTTGCATGCAGCCCCGATGCACGCCGGCCACGGGGCTTTAACGCCTGAGGCTGCGGTGGCCCTCAAGGCTTTAGATATGAAGCTCGTGAGGCCCCTAGGAGGCAGTCCCACTGTGGTATATCGATCGGGAGCCCCTCCTGCCGCCCTTCGCAACGCCTTCGTGCTCGACCGAAAAACTGGCGAGCTGGTGGAAATAGAACGAAGTGTTTTTGGGGCCGAGGAGAAGTCACAACATGCTCTGCTTCCAAACCAAAAGATCATCTTCGACAGGCGACTGCATGCAGGAAGCCCCGATGTTTGTGATCGAGATGCATCTCACCGCGTCCTCATGAGCGTCCCCCACATGTACCGTTGGGACCGTTTGCCAGTTGCGGATACAGCTGGAAACTCTTCTGTTCAGCACAACAGAGAACCAACGAGCAAAACTAAAAGTGGCATTTCGGCAGAGGATTTCTCCTCTCTTCTCACGCTTCATTTAGATGACGATGTTGGCCTGGGACCGAACAGCCGCGATCACCGCAAACCCGTAGAGGGCCAAACCTCCAGCATTCCTGTTCACAGGATTCACACAGTGTGGGCTTTCAGAGGCACCGTGCAACCCAAGGTGCGAACAGGAACTAAATGCACTGTATAGGCAGCTGCTGTTCGATGCATGCAGTGTACAGACAGCTGCTGTACGATGCATGCAGTGCATAGACAGCTGATGTTCGATGCGAGCAGTGTATAGAAAGCTGCTGTTCGATGCATGCAGTGCATAGACAGCTGCCGTTATGTTTTGTTGTGTCTCAGCAATGGACGTTTAACACGATGGTGCTCGGAGTGAGAGATCCTTTCTTTTCACCCACAGCTCGACTGCATTCAGGGTTTAGCTTTCTTTTCCACCAGACGATTCGGCGGCCCATGACGCGCTTCGTTCATGAAGTGCGTCTTCTCCTCAAGAAAAGATTCTCCGCCGCAAATCCTTATGTCGTAGCATTCACTGGACACTCGCAGGGCGGCGCATCCGCCACGTTGGCTGCCTGGTTTGTTTCGAAGCATCTGAGGGACGAAATAAAACACGGAAAAGTCGTTGTCTACTGCATCTCATTTGCAGCGCCCATGGTAAGCAGCGATGAGGAAGGAAAAGCCAACCGAAGTGGTAACCAGACGAGAGGCGTTACTATATGTGTTTATTTATTTATTAATTTATTATTTATTTATTATTTATTTATTCATTTATTTATTCATTCATTTATTTATTTATTGAGGATCTTTAAGCGTTTTCGTCTAGCGGCGAAGGGCGAAGGAAGGCTCCTCCGTTCCGAATTGCCCATAGAGCTGCCAGGCGAAAGAAGCTTTTCGAGGCGATGGGGCTGCATGCGTTGCCGCAGCCGCTGAGGGAATTTTGCAGCCTAAAACCCCAGCATCCTGTGCAGCAAATGGCGGAAATGCTTTAATTACGGGAAATACATGTGGCTGTCTGTACACCGGAGGTGTCGCTGCTGTCTGTTTGCAACTGATGGATTTCGGCTTTTTATTTTTGTAGTTTTGAATCTTTCTGTTTAGGTGGGAGACAGTGCGGCCATCGAGGAGCTGAATCGTCATGGCGCCATTTTCCAGCATATAGTAATGGACGTGGATCCTGTCCCAGATATTCGGTCATCAAAGGGCAAGGTATATTTACAGCAAGACAGCGAGCACACAATTGAGGTGCGTTGCTGCATGCATGCATGCATGGAAACAAGTTTTGGGGCTTTCCCTTTGTTGCTTATTTCCGCGAAAAAGAGTATTTGAAGAAACCGTTGTATTTCGTTAATTGCGCTGTACGTGAGGTGTGCTGCATGCGGTGGGGTGTCCGGACGGTCGTTGGCTGTGCAGATTCCACTGCATTCGTTCGCTCGGGCGCACGTCTTCGACCGGAAAAATAAGCATTTCGTGTACACAGCATTGAGTTGGCTGAAAAGGTCTTTTTCCGTTGCGAATCCTCTGCGTCGAGCCGTCGGCTTTGTGTCTGGCTTGACTCGCCTCGGTCGCGTGTGGAGTCATAGAAGAGACATTGCCCTCATCTGGATTCACCTCCACACTTTGCCCTGCAGCTTTACGCTGCTTGCTGGGCTGCTCGAAGAGGCCGGGTGGGCCAGCTTTTGTGGCAGCCCGTTCGTGCGCTCATGGCGAGCGAAACCCGTCGTCTCGAGTCTCGGTGGGTTACGTTGATGCTGCTGCTGCAGCTGCTGAGGTTTTGGCTGCGTATGTTCGTCCTATGGAGTTTGTGTTGGGTATTCATGGTCGTTGTTGAGGACACACTGGGCTTTTTACCTCGGCGCTAACACAGAAGGCAAATGAAATTCACACGCGTCGTGCGTACAGCTTCGGACGGTTTGAATGCAGAGACTGTTTCTGTTTGGGGCTGCATGCAGAGTTCGACATTGACCTCGAACAAGCCTGGCGCACGGACGTCCCGGCGGTTGCGGCGCGCATCCAAAGGAAGTTAGATAAGGATCCGCTTTACTTGAAAAAGGTGGCTGACGGTTTGGAACAGAACTACATGCTTACTAAGCAGTCCATCGCGAGTGAAAATTAACAGGAGGCTTCGTGCAGACTCGAGAGATCTGCCTCTTTTTCGAAGAGGAAGCTTCCGTGTGCAGCCGCCCTCTCCGGACTACCCTAAGGAACTTCACCCCTCTTGGCATTTTGAAGGGCAGATGCTCCTCAAGCTGAGGGGCCCCTCCTCAAGCCGAGGGGGGCCCCCTCCTCAAGCAGAAGGGCCCCCTCCTCAAGCAGGAGGGCCCCCTCCTCACAAGCCGAGGGGCCCCCTGCACTTTTGCTAGCCAGCTGGGTGCGGCCGCTGGCGCAACTGCATTGGCTAGCTAGAATGGACTCGCAAGCAGGCCCAAGCTGGAAGAGATTCGCATGCAGCCCCAAGCTGGAAGAGAATCGCATGCAGCCCCAAGCTGGACGAGATTCGCATGCAGCCCCTTGGCTGGCTGGAGCAGCGGCAGATCAGCATGGCGGCCTGAGGTGTTTGGGATATTTTCTTTGGACCGCCTCACGCCTGAAAGAGATTTTTTTTTCGAGTTGCATTTCGTCTTCAAGAATTTTCTTGCGGCATTTTCTAGTTTTGCCACCGCACTGAGGCGATCCCCAGTGCATTGAGGCGATCCCCACCATACTGAGGCGATCCCCAATGAACTGAGGCGATCCCTAGCGGGCAACGCCCAGCAGGGGCTTGCTGGGCAGGGAGAGACGGCCATGCCTACAGCACGAAGAAGGCACTGGGGAGGGCCTTGCATGCCCTTATATAGATCTTGATTGGCAATTACAAATGCAAAGTTTATTTATAATTTAGACAGAAAAAGGAATTCAAATGCTAAAGAACAGAGACACTCCGAAACACCTCTAAAGCGTTCACACTGCCGACGTTCCCGTAGCTGTACGACTGCTTCTTTTCTTTGCTCCGTGTCTGGCGCGCCTCACAAATGAAGATGCACCGGCAAACGAACTTTTCTTTTATATAATTACTTGCTAGAGTGGCTGATGATTGCCGATATGCTGGGCGCTTACGCCGCGGCCGGACAGGCCACCTGCTGCAGCGTGAGAACGGCGAACGCTAAAATGATGGTATCGATGAGCTTCATGAACGCTGGAATGATGAGACTGATTGAATTCATGAATGTTGGAGTGATGAATGTTCGGCTTCAGCCACACATCCGAAGGCATTAACTCCTGCAGCGCACAGCAGCAGCCGTGCAGCAAGCAACGAACTCGGGTGTACGTACATCCGACTTTGCATGCAAGGTGCCCGCAATTGTTTCCTTGTGAGTTCCCTCGGTGTTGGAATCTACCTTTTGATCGCCGATGCGTCTGAGGTGTATGTACACGTCAGTGCCGTGCACAGGCATGGAGATGAGGGTGAGGCTTCCGCCGAGGTAGGAGGCATAGAGGCGGCAAAGGGGCAGCCCGCAGCCAAAGCCGGCGAGGGGGGACACGAGAAGTTGTTTTTTTTCCTCCTTGGTGGTGAAGTCGAGAGAACCAATGGTCACAGACTGCTTGAAATTCGCGCTGTTGCTGCTGTCCGCATGCTGCTGCTGAGGAGCGGCAGGCACTACAGCCCCACTAAGAGGGTCATATCTCACTGGCCGCGCTGTAGTGTACATGTAGCTCCAAATATGAGGCAGATCGTCGGCGGCAATCCCCCCACCCACATCTGACAGCTGAAAAACATGCAAGCAAAAACCTCACCACCGTGTGCGTCCATGGAAATTGGGGTGTATGCACATGCAGTAGACCCCGCACGATGCAGTTAGCTATCTGTTTGCTGGAGTCGGAAATCATTCTTTTATTTTCTTTTAGAGAATTTCCTTTTCTGAATCTCTTTTAATAAATCTACTAATTACCCGAATTGAAATAGAATGATCATCACCCGCAACAAGAAGCTGCACGGGCGGCACAGTTAGGTCAGCCACTTCCTTAGCAGTTTGGTATTGCGGCTCTGCCTGGCTGAGCGTGTTCCCTCCCGCAGCGCCTCTTCTTTCCCAATGAGCTCCTCGGGAAATGAGGCTGGCGTCTGCCTCCCATCTGTCGGAACTTCGACGCAAAACTTGCCATGGCCGGGGGCCTGAGGAGGCAAAGAGGTCTTCCTTGGCTTCGGGGGGTGGACGGTGATGCTCCATGGTGGCCCGCACAGCGTTCTGTAGCGCAAGTGGAGAGAAAGCAAATAGATGAAATATAATTAGTTAGCAAAAAAAGAAGAGAGCAGATGCATGCTACTCTTCGTTGTCTTCAAAGGCGGTGCTGATGGGCAAATAAATGAAACGACTATGTAAAATAAGAGAACAAGGCACCTTCAACAGTTCGGAAAGAATGTAGTACAGATACTGAGGAACAGACGCGAAATGCGCCTTGTTGAAATTCCAAATCTACGAAAAACACACAAATGAAGGAACTCGAGTACTTGACGCTTCCAGTCGATTAAACATCTTTTCACAGGCACCCAAAATAAACACACATGAGTATTTGAAGGGTACGCAGTAATAATAGCAAATGCATCTTCTTTTCATGTAATCGTACACAGGAAAATACAATACAGTTGCTTGCCTTGATTCGTGGGCAAGTTCCGTAGTGTGAGTGGCATAGCCTCTCTGTGTCTGAACTTCCACGCACCCACGCATACGCATTTGCTGTTGTTGAATGCTTTGTTGTTCAGGTAAAAACAAACAAATGAACCCTCAAAAGCAAATAAGTAATGGCAAGTAACTAACAGAAATCCAATCACAGGCCAACGAACTTGCCCTCTACGGCTCGCTTTGTCACTTCAAAAGGATCGCACGCTGCATGCACACAAACAAAAGGTTCCTATGGGCGGTTTAATTCCAACTGAATCCCCATAATTCAGTTTTTAGACGGTTTATGAATAAGCAAACAAAACAAGAAGGGCCTACCCATGTCAACAACTCCGCTAGGCGTTAGATAGCTGCTTGTCAGCATCTCCGTGCCTACAACAAATCACAACTAAACAAAGAGGTTTATTTGCCGATTGCTAAGCCACGTGATACAACAGAAATACTACAAACAAACAAAAGCAGTCAGGTGTAATGGCTGAATGTTTCAAATGAATATTAGTTTTCGCTCTTTTGTTTCTCCTTGGTATTGTGTTTAGTTCTCACCAATGCGAGAGAGAAAAAACCCATCAAGAAACTCGTCAACAAATTTGTCCGTCTGCAAGGCAACTAAAACACCGAAATGCCTCCAGCCTAAACCCTCTAAAATATATTTCATTGTAATTATCTGAAGCTTCAGCACCCTACGCCTTTTGAAATATATTCAATTGGAAGTATTTAAAGTTCTAGCGCCCTAAACTTTTTAAATTATTTATTATGTTAATGACCTAAAGTTCTAGCAGCCTGAACTCTCCAAAGGGTATTCCGTAAGAAAAAGCAGTACAAGGTGATCGATGACTTCATTACGAGGAATTACTTTTAGGTTATGTACTTATATATTTATTTTTATAATAATAACAAAAAATCAATTAGTTTACTTGTTTATTTATTTATTATTATTAGTCTCACAAAGAACTGAGGAACAACTTCTCTGAGGTTGCGAATCCCAGTAACCACCATTGGAACGATCGGCGCATGACGCCGCTTGAGGTCGAGAACCACCTACGGAATAAAAAACAAAAAACAAGACGCAAACATTAATTAAATTAATTAAAATGGATAAATAAGTAAATAAATGGAATTAACTTGTTATCAGACACTCGAAATAAGAAACATGCACAGATGCACACACCTGAACAAGTACGGGGTGGCCGCCATCTACCCCTTTCTTCTGCCTCCTTAGAAAATAGCATTTTAGTAAATGTTAAATGAATATACAATAAGTAACGCATGCAGTAACTCACAAGTCTGCCAATCAACATACAATTTAATTTCTCTTACTTTCCGAAAAGCTTCGGGGTCTTCGACGCAGCTAGTTCTCAGTTGCTTGAAGCTTTCCACATAAGTGTGTCTGACCTGCATGTACACCCGAGAGACCCCTTTCCCCCTCACTATTTCTTTTGTTGGCAATCTCGCCGTCAGGTGTCTAGAGAGCTCCCTAAAGGATAGAAATGTTCTCCTCTCACCTGCATGACGAGCGGTTCCGTGTGGAACAGAGGGAGAGATTCGATCTGTTTCACTCTGGATGAAAAGCGGACGGGCAGTTCGTGATACAAAAACTCTGCAAAGGGGTTGGCCCCCTCCCGCCGTTGGGTCTCCCCAGGGGCCCCACTAAAGGGGCCCCCTCGAACACCTGGCCCGCTCCCTAGCCCAAGGACGGCTTGACCAGAGGCAGAGGCACTATGTGAAGGTGAGGCCGCCGAAGGCAGGCTACCGGCAGCCTCTGTCTCCGGGGCCGCACCCGAGAACACCTCTCTGTGGCTGCTGCCTCTGCTGCTGCTGCTGCTGCTGTCGTGTTGCGGGGGTGGGTGCTGGCGGGGTTTATTTAAAAAAGCAATCTGCTCTAAGGTCAGAGGGCGCGAAGGCCTCAAAGAAAATTCCGTTATTTCTGCGAGCAGCAGCTGATCTGCAGGAGAAAAAAGATACACACGGATAGCTAACGAGTAGCTAGCCACGAAGTTGCCTAGCTAGCCAACAGCTAGCTAGTTCAGATCTAAAAACCAACCGCAAACGCCAGAACATACCAACACAAAAAAGCAGCATCCTGAGGGCCTCTTCCTTGCCCATTTTACCTACCGAGTCGTTCCTTGCTGAGCATCACGTGGTCGGACTCTGGGGGTTCTGCCGACGAGGTGAAAAACCTGGTGTGCTCTGCTGCCTCCAGTGAATTCAACTGTACATACACCCCAAATCTCCGGGTAAGAGCACGGGAACTCCTCTCCTCCGCGCTTCTCTGTATAAGGCTGTCCTCGTGGGACCTCCAGCAGCAAAATGCATGCGTTTGAGGGGCCTCTTGCACGTTATTTCTGCTGTATTTGCTGCGGGCTTGCCACCCATAATGAACTGCTGCGGCCGCCGAGCTCTTGAATGTCGGAAGCCCCTCTTGCGTGCTTGCTAGGGAAAGAAAGGGAAGGCTTGAGAGGAAGCAAGCGTGCGCCTGCCATTGCTGCTGATGTTTACAGTGAGGCCGACAAGCCGGGACAATGAGTATGGTTCGTCTACTCCGTGAGAGGAGCCACTTTATAAGAAAGTGCAGCGGCTGCCTCCCCATACTTCCACTTGTCCGCGCTTGGACTTTCGTAAATAAACTCGAAATATTTAGCTGGGCACCTGGCTGGCTAGCTAGCTAGCTACGGGTACAGAGGGTTCAGAAGGAGGAAGGCAAGAGGCTGCGAATAGACGTCAGGAAAGACCGGAAGGAAATTCAAAAAGAGTCCGAGCGATCTTTCCTAACGGCATTTCCGTCCAAAAGAAATTCATAAATAAAATAACACCTTGGCGTTTCGAAGTGGCAATTTTCCTAGTTCGAGCTTTAACGGTTTGGGGTGTATACGAACACCACATTCAATGACCAGCGTGGTACTAACGGGGCTGTTGCGTGGTGAGATGATTTCTACCTCTATTTGCAAATAGTGAAGTACCTACAAAATACTTTTATAAAAGTGCCATTGTTTTCTAGTTTCTGACTAGTTGCATGCTAAACAAGAGGTGAATGGCCACGGCGTACAACACCGAAATCGACTTCGGCGTTTTATGTCCAGCCGTAAACAGGATACATTCAACTAAGTCCAAAATTAAGTTTAAAATACTTTATTTTTTAAAAAGGTTTCGTATTTAGCCTTAGTCAGGTTAAGCGAATAACACCTCCGAGTTCAGTCCATCTACACACTCCAGAGAAACATTGTTTACGGGTGTAGTGTCTTCATTCCTATATGTTATATTGCAGTGTTTGTCTGTTAGTTAACTTTTTTAACTATTTTTATTAATGTTTTTAATTAGGTCCCGATGAAAAGGTTAAGCGTGTGTCTAGGAGGAGCAGCAGCCCAGCTGCTTGCACTGTGGGTTGGGATGCGTACATACACGAGGTGCAGGCTAGCCGCCCCTTGCCGCTTGGCTCTTCTCAGGTCAGCACGGCCTCAGGGGACAACAAGCCTGGCAGGGCAGACGTCTATAAGGGCGAATTGCTTTTAAGTGTTTGTTTTGGGTCCTTACTTGATGGCTTGCAAGGAGAGGTAAAATAAGCAAGACAGTTACAAATGGCAGGGGTTGGCATGGAACGAAGCCGGGGCTCTCCCTTTGGCTCTCACCGGCAGATTGGGGTGTACAGACACCTCATCTGCTCGATCGCAGCGCATGCATTGAATTTCCCTCGCAAGCTCTTCATCTCTGCTTCTAGTCCAAGGCAATGACGTAGCTGTACAGTGCCTATCTGTATTCAAAGTAAAATGTACTTACGTCTACTTCAACCACCGATCTTTAAACGTCTTTTGCTGTATTGTTGTTTACGAATAAGCAAGAGGGCCACGAAATAATGCATTAGCCAGTGCATACACTAACATTCAAAGAAAGAGGGAGGGAATGAGGATTCAAATCTTGCCGCGACTACATATGTCTACTAGTGGCAACATGAACAGCCGACTGCAGATAGACATGGCGAGCTCCTTAACTAGCGATTTTAGATTGGGGCTGCATGCAGCCCCTGGCCCCCACGTCAAGACTTCCGGCTTCAGAGCACATTTTGCAGCGCGTCACATTCCTTTGGCCGCGGACTACACCCTGCAGTTGAAGGGAAAACCGAAGATACTTGTGTACACATGTAAGGGGCTGGCTAGCTAGCCAGTGCCAACACAGCAGCTAGCCAAAGAACCATCAAACTCCCCTCCGACAGATGATCGGAGGAGGCCACAGGCTGCATGCATCTGCATGCACGCTAAGCAGTGGCCCTTTTGCCTCCTCCAAGTGTTTGAGGCGAGGCGTAGCCACAGCCACCAACCAAAGGGCTTATGTGAGGTTATTTCGAGGTTATTTCGAGGTTATTTCGAGGTTATTTCGAGGTTATTTCGAGGTTATTTCGAGGTTATTTCGAGGTGATTTTCCGCCTGTTGCGCGTCAACAAGCGCGACGCCAACTAAATGCAGATGAGTTTAAAGTTGTTTGTTTTAGTTTGGGTTGGAGAGATCATAGAGCTGCACTTACGCGTGCATGCGGCACTAGAGATTAACAGGAAAGGAGCTTATTGAGGTTCGGGGCTCGCGCCAAAGGCCTCGAAGTTAGGCCAAATCAGCTCCTCAAACTCATCGAAAAAGATGTTGCAGTGGCCCTCTGCCTCCCTCATAGCGCCGCTAAAGCCGTCCCGCTAGCACTCCTAGAACGCAACAACTTCTAAGCATCTCGCAGGCAAACCAACTTTGCGGCTCGAAAATGCATGCAGGCTGCTTCAGCCCGTCCACGCTAGCACAGCCAGCAGCAGCAGCAACACAGCCAGCAGC
>JRZD01010056.1:3398-15039 GCA_000826945.1 Eimeria nieschulzi
AGCGCTGGAAGCGCCGGCGCATCTGGGCGACGACTTGCAGCACAGCGGCCAGCAGCGACATCTTCTCTGATGGCAGCGGCTCGCTGAGTGATCCAGCAGAGGGAAAGACCGGGAGCTGTTTTCCGTTTCTGCTTATGGATGAAGCTTCTCAAGTACAAGAGCCATTAGCTGCTGCCGTCCTGATGCGCGCGCGGCCGCTGCGCTGTCTCTTTCTGGGCGATACGCGTCAGCTTCCACCCACCACACATCTTCGGGGTTCCGCATCGGCGGCTGCTGCTTCGCTCTTCTCAAGGCTCATCCGCCGGTCGGCTTCCTGTGCGGTTGGCGCAGGAAGTATAGCTTCTGAACCACCTGATGACGGAAAAAGTTTATCTACAGAGCTTCAGGCTATGCAGTCGGCGCATGGCGACCAGTTCGTGTCCGCTTTCCAAATGCGCGTGCAGTACCGCTGCCACCCACAACTTGGGCGTCTTGCGGCTGAGCTGTTCTATGGCCCATGTATTACCCACGGCGTCAGTGCTGAACAAAGGCAGCCCTTGATTCCTGATTGGGCGGACGCTCTCTGCTGTGCTTTTGTCCGTGGAGGAGTGGAATCGAAGGCTTCCCGTTCTTTTTTCAATGTGCCAGAGGCAAAGGCAGTAGCCCACCTCGTGCGCAGCGCACTTCATACTCATACAAAAGCAGCATCCGGAACACCGCAGGGAGCGGGGTCCCGTGAGGAATCGCGGTTTGGCCCTCCGGATGTGGGCGTTATATGCTTCTATCGGGCACAGGTAGAGGAGGTGAGAAAACAGCTGCGCCTGATGCTGCCCAGGGAGCTTGCCGACGCTGTATGCGTATCCACTGTTGATGCATTTCAAGGATCAGAGAGGGAAGTAATTTTGCTTTCTCTTGTGCGGACGCCAGCACATCCCCAGAAAGCTGGAGTGCCCCAGCAACAACTTCCCGGCCTTACAGCAGACTTTCTTACATGCCCTCAGCGAGTGTGCGTTGCTCTGACGCGCGCCAGAAGACAACTCGTCGTTGTCGGAGCAGAGGCCGCTTTTAGTCAGTACACGGTGTGGTCCCATGTATGCAGTCGCGCTACGAAGTTCTACGTGTAATATGTTGTTTTTTTTGTCTTTGTGTGATGTGTTGAGCACCAAACTCACCAAACTTCTTCTCTCGTACAGCCAGCAGCTGTTTGTATACGTGTACTCCAAATTTTATTACTTGGCTATATTGATTCGACACTTTAAAGGGGTAGTCTTGTGTCAATAGTGAATACAGTTAGGAAGGCAAACTGGTACTGTGTTCTCTCGTTCACTCCTTGCACGCATGGCGGTTATCAGGTGACAATACAGCCGATAAAGTATCGAGCATCTCATGCTCCTTTTTGTCTACTGGAGGCATGTGATATTCTGCAAAGGACGAAAACCCGAATCAATCAATATCGGTATAGGCCGAGGGTCGAAGCACTGCAGGGAGCTTGATGAAATCGTTTTCTACTCCAGCATTTTCTGCTCCTGTGACCTCAAACCAGACACGTTTTTGTGGACCAAGCCCGGAATAACGCGTAACACTATCTGCTGAAACCTAACTGTTGGTGATTCCAGCGTGGGCACTGCATCCTGTTGGCATTAGCTTGGGCATAGCGTTCCGCTAGATGCACTTTTTTTTCTATTTGCACTAGGCGTCTACTAAGTAGTACATTAGAAGCCGTTGATAAGAGAAGTAGTAAATACGTACTTTGATACAAAGTCTCATCAAACGCTCTAAGGAAAGATACAGCAAATCTTTGCGTTGTTTGAGTTTCGCGTCGAGGCAGGCGACCCAGGATTTGGGTGCCGCCTTGAGTAAGGAGAAAGTAGCGTAAAGCAACAAGATACCCCTGCCAAAACTATTTCTGTCGTCTTAATTACGCATGTCTGCAAGGGAGACAACATCTTACCTGAAGAAATCGTTTCCTTTTTTGTTTGTCTTGAGGGCGTGTCTATTAATGTTTGAGCACCTTGCGTTCACCTGAAAACTCGCCAACCCTTCCGAGAGGTGAACCAGATATGACGTTGAGCTTCCTTTGCGCTTTCACCTCAGAGGAGGTCTTAGTTTGCGAGTACCAGCAAGGAAGACCTGTAGGGCTTTGCCTATCTTTTATTCTTGGTGAAGGAGCCCATGGCTTTTTTAGGAAAGGAAACTGAGTAGCAACAGAACCGTTGTAAGATTTCGGCATACGGGTATTCAACATTCGCACCTGTTCAAGTCTCAACAAGCTCATATTCTGAAAGGCCCAATAGCAATTTAGCGACCTTCTACTAACCATAGTAGACAGACCTTTGCAACAGTAAAAAGCTGCGAGGATCTTAGAGATCCAGATCTCCTTAGTGACACAGGGATCCCCATATACAACTATGTTCAGGAATATCTGGGGGTCCAGATAGTTCGTGAACATCATGCCGGAGCCGACCGGTAGTTGACGTGCAACAATCTGTATAATGTTGCAAATCTTCATTAAGCTGCGATAACCAGAGAATTGATCGCGACACAGCAATGCCACAGAAAAACGATGACCTGCTTAAGTAGGGAGATTGCGGCAATCAAGCAACAAGTGCAGAATTCGCAAGAAGAACGTGGCAAAGAGCATACGTGTACAGCCCCAACGCCTGTCATATGCAGAAGTAGATGTCCATGGCTGGAGGCCACAATATACCAATGAAAGGTAGGTTTCTAAAGTTGATGGCCGTTGCAAGCGTTCTCGACCGCACATGACTGCCCGACAGGCAAAAGTGATGAGCAGGAATAACATGTTAATACACGTGTCTTGTGTTGTGTTGCGTTCGTTTGTCTGTTGTCGCTCAGCATTGCCGTCATTACTGTTCTACGTTACCTCTGTGTGAAATGGTTATGCTGAGCTATCCATCTTGCATGCCACGACGCTTCAAATCTGTTGCGCATCGGTTCACTCTAAGCAGCTGCGTCTCGATGGTGGCTTCGAGGCAATCTGAGGGAACGAATTTGAGTGCGTTTGAATGGTAATTAGCGTTAGACCCCTGGTGTGGCTTGTGGACAACTCTCATAAGGCAAAACTTGTCGGGGTGGGAATGAAGGGTCAACTTTTAGGCGTTCTAGGTATGAATAACCAATAGGGGCCCTTGCTGCTTGCTGCTAAATTCTATTCCAACTGCAGTGAGTCATGCGTAGTTAAGGGTTAAGCAGTTGTTGCGGGTACAGGAGTAGTAGTGCCCTCTCCTATCATGGAACTCTAACTGCGTGCTGTTTGGGGGATATCAGGAGATCCACAAATTGCAGCTTCAGGGGACGACTACCCTGAGCTCGGTTTCCGATGTTGTGGTTGTCCCGTACCCGTATGCCACTCATTAGTGGCGAGGATGGTGCGTTCCTTCTTGAAGAAGGCTAAGCTTTTCCCCAATAAAGCTTGCTGGGGTTATAGATAGTTCCCCTGTTGATCAGCGCGCTTCAGGGGATTTTCGATCGCAACATCAGCTTTAAAACAAAGTCAGATTGAGCCCTTGGGCTTCAATGGAGCGCATCAAATGTACAACATGTGGGAGCCCTTGACCTGGCATCTCAGTTGACGCACAGCGCACACCCTGGTTGAGTTAGGCACACTAGTTGGCTTAACTTGGTATAGCCATAAACAGCAATACAAATAGATTGAACTAAGAGACCGACGAATGCAAACCCAAACGTAAGGAAGTGTATGCAATCGCACATAGACATAGAGGTCAAGCAGCACCTGGTGCAACTGCAGCGGTCAAGACTACAGCGGATCACAAAAGTAGTCGGGCTTCATCTAGCCGTTTAAATGCTGCTTGCGGCCTGCTTGCTGTGCTCTCAGTGCCTAAAAAAGGGCCCTTTAGCGGGAAGCCACACGTGTACTCTGCAGATCGAAGCTCTCTCTGTAAGTATTATTCGGTGAACCGCAATCAGCTGAGTGGAAAATATCGGCTGTGGCTGGGGGTTCTAGAATACGATGTTATAGGCCTTGGTGCTGCCCATGTGACCAGACGTAGGGAGGTCATGATTCTTATAGAGGACACTTTACCGGAAGCGAGGGAATTTAGGTATGCAGATATACCAGGGGCCTTGTAGATGAACGCTCAATATGCAAATGTCGAGCCTAAATCGTCCTATGCCTTCGAAGAAAGTTGTGTTGAGCGGTGTCTCCTGTGCCCCTTTGTATACTAAACCAAACTCGGGACATTGTCGTAACGCTGACTCTCAGGCCTCGTCTTCTATCTCATGCATCTCGGGTTGCCTGGGTTGATTTCTGTTGCTGATACTGTTGTAACCCTCATCTGGCTGTTGGTGTCCATTTGCTAGTTGGTCGGCAGTGAGAGGCCAGTGGGCGTAAAGGTCCTAGGGGCTGCATGCGTCCCCATGATCAACCGTCGTCAGGAACAAACACACTACAAAGGGGAAGGGGAGCCTACAACTAAAAGATGAGGGAACATTGCCGAGGAGTGTCAACTGCGTGTTGCTTTCCCGTAAAGCAGGCATATGTTTCTCCTTTCAATTTCCATATTCCTGAGATGTCATCCCAAAGTGTAACTGCTCGTCCTCCCCCGTCTATAGAGGGACGCGCGACGCTACCTGCCTCCCCACGGCCTTGCAGAGTCGCTAGGGTATTAGAAAAACATCAAACTATTCCGACTGGACAGCTCCATAAAAATGCAATAGATGGTTTCTGCCTCAAATAAGGAACCCTCTTTAAAAGCACGAATTTAAAAAAGCACACTGGTTTGTTTAGATAAGCGACATATTAGAAGCATCCCAACGAATAGGCTTTAGTGCTGTTCAAGAGGGTTACGACTTCAAGACGGTGCTACATGATTGCTTGACAGTGGCAATCCTTCTTCAGGAAAACGAAATATCTCTGTCCACGTCAGGTGAATTCACCTTCTATGCATGCGGCTTCGTTCACGCCAAGAGGAAGAAAAAAACGCTAAAGCCCTAATGAACTCAATGTCCAAAGTGACAGAACACAGAGAGGAATCCCTGTGTGTCCCCTCCGCGCTTCAGTTGACCATTTGTCTGTTCTTGTTCGTTCCTACGATCAGAGCGCGCCAACAACCTCTTCGTAGCTAGGGGGGGGATGAGTAGGATAGCGAGGAAAGCTGTAATAATAAGAAGGCGCGGAGGGAGTTACCGACGGATAGCGTTCCCACTTAGAAGATTCCTTAGGTACCACCTCTTTTTTTATTTTCCACGGATCATGTTCAGCGTTACGTCTCCGGCGAAAGTGTTTCTGTGCACTTACTACGATTACATAAGTAAGTAACGCAACTAGCCCCAGCCTTGCCAACTTAATTGAAATATCTCTTCGACCAAGTGATGTGGGGTGATCCCCTAACAGGATGGAGGGCGGGACAACAGAATAGAGGTGTCGTCTTGCATGCTCTAGAGAAACAAGTTGTCGCTCGTTATGCAACGCCTGGTCGCTCATATCCTCGATGTAAGTAGTCAACACTTTCTGAGGGTTCTTCTGGGCTTTTAGAAGCGCCTCATCGAGCTCCCTAGCTCTGCTCAAAAGTCCGAGACGGACGGGCTCTAACGCGCCAGACTGTGCATGCCCTTCAAGATGCGACAAGCCCCTTATTCGGAGTGGAGCTAATTTACCGAGTGCAGCCATCAGGGCCATTGAGTCTTCCTTCTTTGCAAGATCGTAGAGCACGTCTTCCACTTCCCGCATCAAAACACAAAAGGGGATTAGTAGGGGGGCGCTCATAGCATTCTCCGCAACAGGCGACGCCTCAGCCGCTTCCAGCACTCCCATTAGCTTGCCTACCAACTCACGAACTCGCGTCTGGGCATCCGGTTTCGGGTGACCTTCAGATGCCTTATGGGGAAGGCCTAAGTACGGGTTCCTGAGACGGGAAATGGCGTGAGAGAAGTGCCGCATGAAAGCGGCTCGCATCGAAGAATTTGCCCGTTGCAATATCTGCCTCAAACTGTCAAAGCTCGCTCCCAGTATTTCTGGCTCAGTGGTATGCAGGGGCATAAGCGTATCCTCTTCAGCAATAGCCTGCGAGAGTTCCCCAGGGCCTAGCATGGAACCATACGTGTAGGTATCGGCATCAAAAGACTCTGCAACGTCCTGCTTGGTTGTTGTATATCCATAGTCGTAGTAAAGTCCCTCAGCCCCCCACTCGACGCCAGCTCCAGCAGCCAATTTGCTAACCCAAATATAAACTGGTCCCCAAAGGGAGGCGGCCAGTGGAACACCAGTGGAACGCATTTTTCTAAATGGAAAAAGCAGGAAACAAAAAAACCCTGTGAGACTGTCTGAACAGGTCTCCTGGCCTATTTATGGTGAGTTACATGTCTAGGTTCGGCCTCGTGCAATATCACGGAGGCGCAGAAACCGGAACAACGGTTCTGAATAATGCCTTTAAATTACAACGAAAATATTATTCTTTTGTGCAAACTAAAACGAAAAAAAGCAGTGTTACTGCCCTTGCCGCTCACCTCCTCTGGGGACGTCTTGATGTGGGAAGCTCTTTGGAGGCTAAGGAGATAAAGCCCCGAACGTTGCTCTTTCTATTATAACGTAACAGCAAACAGACATAAAAAGGTGTGTTTGCTGTGTTATGTGTTTTTATTTGTGGCAATAACAGTGTGGGCACATCGCCTTTGTAACACCCTAAAACTGCGTTGTTGGCATGCAACTACCACCCAAGGGATTAGTCCATTGTACTTAGCTCCACTCATTCACGATTGGATAGAGCAGCAACAACAAGGCATAGCTATTTGCAGGCATCCAGAGTGTGGGAGGCCCACTCCAGCACCCCGAACTTGATTACGCCTGATGTAATATACTAAACTGAATATCACTGGCATGCAGCCACCACCTTAATGATTGGTCCGGCTGCACGTATGTACATACACTGTGCACAATTTTAGGGATAAGTCCATCGGCACTTTTGCAAAACACACTGTGCACGCTTTAATCGAGACACGCTAGCTAGCCATAGCTAGCGGCAACCCGGCGGAGTAGGAGGGATACACCCCAGCACCCTCACAGGCCAGTGGCCATAGGCCTGAGTGCAGTAAATTAAATCATTTTCCACGTTTCCTGCAAGTATAAGACTCATGCAAGGCTCAAACACGTTTTTCAAGACCTGAAGAATGCTAATACAACAAACTAGCATAAAGGCTAAGCTGTCTGCACATATGCACACATTAGGCACGATTAGGCAGAGCTGCACTAGCTAGCCCTAGCTAGCTGCAGGCTGCCAGATTGAGGAATGGCAGCACCCCAGCACTCCCCATACCCCACGCTTGAGGCTGCTGCTGAGCTGAGTTATCGGAATGGGCAAACACCAAATGGAGAAGTCCGCATAACAGAAAATTCTCTCTTAATGGCGTAAAGAAACTGCTTTATTAAAAATGTCAAGTGGCACCTTCCAGTCGAGTGAAGACAAAGGCCATGCGAAACCGCTCCTGCATAAGGCAGGAGGTGTTAGGACGTTACAACAGTCCCCAGCAGCACTTTTCATGCCTGTCGTACCTCTGGTATTTTGAGTACGTGAACAAATAAATCCCAAATACGTTCGTAAACAACCCAAGCAAATAGAAGAAAAAGAGGCCTTTTCGGCAGTGTGCGCCAGCACTTCAAACCCCTTTGAAGTCGCCTCCAGGCTAATTACAGCAGTACCACGGGGGAGCCACAGGATGGTGCTGTTAACGGCAGACAGAGCAAATGCCTGGTGTGTTTTAATCCGGTCTGAGATCCCTAAAGAGCACATTCTGTTCCGTGGACAGCCACTGAGGCAGAAAGACGTACTTCCCCCAAGGCTCGTGTGCCCCCTTTCTAGCCAGTCAAAGCTAAAGCTAAGGGGAGCTCTGCTGGGGCCCCTCCTTGGGCCCATCCCATGGGGCCCCTCCTTGGGCCCATGCCCTCAGGCCCCCAGGCTTCCTCAGACGTACTGCCGAAGCAAACCCCTCCCGCCTTCCCCAGTATACGCACACACAGCATGAGCCTCAGACCTCAAAGGGCCCCCACCCCCACGGGAACCCGAGACTACGGGCAGAGGGGGTCCCTAGGGGCCCTAAC
Source organism: Eimeria nieschulzi (assembly GCA_000826945.1). Lineage (NCBI taxonomy): Eukaryota > Apicomplexa > Conoidasida > Eucoccidiorida > Eimeriidae > Eimeria > Eimeria nieschulzi. The sequence goes on from JRZD01010056.1 coordinate 11,452, forward strand.
GAATATCAGACAATCATTTCTAACATGTCGAATCCGCAATCCGTTGTTTTTGCCTCCTCACAGGTGGGAAGGAGGGCTTGCTGCTGCAATGGCTGCTGCTGGTGCTGTTGAAGTCCCTGCTGCTTGATGGTAGCAAGCACGTTAACAAGCCTTTGAAGAAATTCCGTTATGTCCTTTTGCCTGTTCTGCTGCTGCTGCTGCTGCTTCCTCTGTTGTTGCTGCTGCTCTTGCAGTTCCTTTGGTGAGCGACCGCAGCGCGCTGCTGCTGTACGAGCAGCAGCAGCAGAAGCAGAAGCAGCACGCCTGAGAGCTGCAGCAACTATTGGGGTGTATCTGTCTCGGATACCATTATGTGCGTCTTCAAGGACGGCAAACACCTGAGTCAAAGCAGCTGTACATACCATACAAACGCCACAGCAGCAGCAGCAACTGCAGCAAAAGCAGCATCAAGAGTAGCTGCCGCAGCAGCAGCAGCAACTGCAGCAGAAGCAGCATCGACAGCAGATGCTGCAGCAGCGGCCAGGAGTAACGCCAACGGCAAGGACAACAGCAGCTGCAGCAACATCAGCAGTTTACTTCGTGGGTCTTCTGTGCGGTAGAGCCTTGCCTCCGCCAGTTGCTCCGTCAGTTCCTCTGTTGCTGCCTCCTGAGAGACACCCAAGAGACACGAAAAGGAGACAGACAGCAGCAACAGCAGCCGTGAAAACAGCGACGCCAGTAGTATCCCTACCCAACAGCAGCAGCGCCGAAACAGCAGCAGCAACAGCAGCAAACCAGTATTTCTTCTTGCAGCATGCAAGACAGCAAGTCCCTGAGGTCGAGGGTTTGCTGCTGCAGCAGCAAACCCTCACTGGTGGCCCGGTCAAGAGGGCCTCTGACCAACTTCGCCGATATCTGCAGCACAACAAAACAAGTGGATTGCTGCTGCTGCTGCTGCTGCTGTCGCTGCTATTAGGCCACTTAGTGCTACTACCACTACACTTGCAGCAGCAATAGCAGCAGAAGCAGCAGCAGCAGCAACATACCGCCAGCCTTTCTGTCTCTGCAAGTTCCTGTCCCCGTTCCAAAGCATGCAAAAGCAACGGCGCATTAGGCAGCAGCAGTAGCACAACGGCCTGTCTCCCCAGCGCTCTCAGGCCAATAGCTGCTCCCAGTGCAGTCTCTATGCTGCTGCTGGGGTGAAGTAGGGCCCGCAGCAACTGCAGCGCAGCAGCTTCCTCTATACACTCCAATGCTTCGCGCTGTCTCCTCGATCTGCTGCAAAGGGCCCCAAGCACTGCAGCGGCTCTCCGTCGCAACCGTAGCTGCTGAGGAGTTAGGGCGAGGCACAAGCCTGGTGCTGCTGCTGTTGCTTCTGCTGCTGTTGCTCCTGCTGAGCCAGAAGAAGGTGTGGAGGAAGAAACAGTGGAAGCGGGGTGTACAAGAGGGGCGAGGAGACAGTCCATTAGGGGCAGCACAAACTGGTGAACCTGAGACAGACGCCCCACAAAACAAGAGACAGACAGGCAGGGCTACTACAGTAGCAGCAACAGCAAAAGGACTACGATAGACCCACTGCTGAGTTGCCTCCAAAGCAGCAACACACTGGATAAAACGCTGCTGCTGCATGCAGCAGCAGCAACTGCAGCAGCAGCAGCAACTGCAGCAGCAGCAGCAACTGCAGCAGCAGGCCTTTCTTTACATGTGCGTGTATTGCTGTGTGGGGATTCTGCAGCACAGCCTCCCCCAACTGCAGCAGGAGGGCTGCCCGGTGAGGAAGGTGTTGATACGCCGGCAGCTGCAGCGCAGCAGAAGCAGCATGAGATTAGCAGATAGAAAGAGACAAGGAGACACAGATGGACAGAGAGAGACACAGACATCGCAAAATCCAAAGGAAGACAGACAGACGGAGAGCCAAAACCGCAAAAGAGGCGCATGCACACACAGAACGAGAAGCAGCAAGAAACCCTCACAGACAGACAGACCTAAAGGGAGAGACAGACGAACAGACAGACAGGGAAGAGACAGAGGCGGAGACAATGAAGAAACAGAAAAGGAGACAGAAAAGGATGGGATCGCTTGCCTTGGAAGCAAAAAGCTGCGCCAGTGAGGGGACGAGGGGCTCAAGAGCGGAAATAGTTCGCAAGGCGTGCAAAGCTGAGACATATACTAACATGGCAGGGTCTGTTCTTAGTTCCTACCTAACCAATTGTATCTCTATCTCTCTCCGTCTCCGTCTCTGTCTCTCCTTCTGCATCTATCTCTCTATCGTTTTCTGTCGCTGCTCCCATCTGTCTCGTTTTGTTTCGCTCTCTGGTTCTGTCGGTTTCGGTCTCTTTCTCTGTGTGTGCCTTTCGCCGTGAGCCTCCACCGGATTTGTCTCTCCTTGGCTTTGCTGCTGTCTAGCAGCTCGCAGGCTCTTCAGCTGTCTTTGAAGCTACCCCAAATAAACCCTAACTAAACCCTAAACCCTAAACCCTTACTTTTACTGAAAGCTCTGGCGCTGTCGATCCCCGCTCTCTCCTCCATTGCGGCCTCTAAGGACTCGCTCACCGATGCCAAAAACAGTTGCTGTTCCTGCAGTAGCAGCAACAGCACAAACACCAGCAGCAGATACAGCACGGAAAAATGACGCTTTGCTGCTGCTATCCCTGCTGCTGCTGCTATCGCTGCTGCTTGTAATGCTGCTGTCGCTGCTGCTGCTGTCGCTGCTGCTGCTGTCGCTGCTGCTGCTGTCGCTGCTGCTGCTTACCTTTCCTAAGACACAGTTGACCTTTGGCGCCACTAGGAGCTCCTCCACTGGCAGCAATTCGCCGCCTGCCTCTTCCTCATCCTCGTGCTGCTGCTGCTGCTGCTGCTGCTTCGTATACAGTCGGAGTGCCAGTCCGCTTTTGCCTGCTGCCTCTGCTGCTGAGGCCGCTGAATTTCCTGCTGCTGTCTCTACCTGTCCCCTTCTGGAATCTTGGGAGGCCCCTGCACCCTCTGCTGCCCCTGGAGCAGCAGCAGCAGCAGCAGCAGCAGCAGCAGCAAGGCCTGCGTCCTCAGCAGCAGCATCGAGGAGCGTCCACGGGGGCGGCTCGTTCTGCGGCAAGGCTGGAGGCTCCCCTTCAACTGCTAGCCAGTGCACCCCAAGGGTGGGGGGCCGGGGAACCGGCAGCAGCATATCCCCACAAGCTAAAGCCTCTAAATCCACACACTGCTCCCAACCGATGCTGCTGCTGCTGCTGCTGCTGCTGCTGCTGCTGCTGCTGGAAATCGGGAGAGTTCGGACTGTCGCAAGTGCCGGGCCGCAGCCAATGACCTGCACGCCTTCCTCCTGCTGCTGAGGCTCCTGCTGCAGCTTGTGCTGCAGCTGGTGCTGCAGATGCTGCTGCTGCTGTTGCAGCAGCAGCAGCGGGTCAACAGGTCTTGCTTTCTGCCGCCGCAGCAAACGGCTGCCAGAGAAGGGCCTCGGCAAGGCCACGTAGCGGCAGCAAGTAACCCCGTCGTAGCCCAGGACAGACTGAGATAACGGACACAGCAAAAAACCTTTGAAAAGCAGCAGCAGCAGTAACAGCCGCAGCAATAGCAGTAACAGCCGCAGCAGCAGTAACAGCAGCAGCAGTAACA
>JRZD01010058.1:0-10646 GCA_000826945.1 Eimeria nieschulzi
GAAGCAGAGACAGAGAAGCAGAGACAGAACAGGCAAAGTAACCCACCTGCGCCATGTTCACAAGCGCGAATCCCCGCCGCCTTATCCGCAGCAATGCGCCTCAGTTCCAGGGCGTCTCTCTGTCTGTCAGTCCCGGCAACGCTGAGGGCCACCGAGTGAAAGAGACAGTCTCCTCCACCTCCCGCGTCCTGCAGCGGCAGCAGCAGCAGCAGCAAGCACGTGCAGCTGCAGGGGCCGCGCCCTAATACAAGCCCCAAGCAGCCTCAGGACACGGCCAATGAGGAGGAGACAGTTGAGGGGCAAGGGAGGCTCATTAGCCGTTCGTACGATTCGTTTCATGACGAGACCATTGGCGCTGAGCCTGCGTCTCCACGAGGCACTGAGGGAGGCCCAGGGCCCTTGCCCTCGCCAGGCCTGCACAGCCCTGAGGCTGCATGCAAAGAGTTCCTCGCCGTCGCGATAAATAGAAAAGGCGCGATCCCTCACGGCGTCGATCCCAGCGAGAATCGATTTGAATGAGGCGTCGGAAACACTCGACAGCAGAGGAGACGCACCCGACCCGCCACGTACTGAGAAACTAGACTTCTGCTGCTGCTGCTGCTGCTGCTGCTGCTGCTGCTGATAATGATGATGATGATGATGATGATGATGATGCAGACGGTCCTCCACACACTCGCGGATCCACTGGGCGTTAGCAGCGGCTGGGCATCCGAGCCGAGGGGGGCCCAGGGGGGGACACGGGGACTGGGGGCCCCCGAGGGTTTCGGGGGCCCCCCTGAGGGTTTCGGGGGGCCCTATGGAGGCCCCTAGAGCAGCAAGGAGACATTCTCTCTTGCGAAGCAGCGCGGCAGCTGGCGAGGAGCTGAGGGCTGGGGGGGCCGGGCGGCCCTCCAAACCGAAGCTGAGGGTGCCCGTTGCAACTGCAGCAAGGGCAGCAGCAGCAGCAGCAGCCGCTGCTGCGTTTGCTGCTGCCCTTGGCATTGCGCTCGTCTGGTTGAAGAGACCCCCGTCGGAAGGCCTGCTGCTGTTTGGAGTCCCCGGAGACGCAGAGGCAAAGAGAGAGGAGACATCTGCTGCTGGAGACGTCCCTGCTGATGAAGTCCGGGAGACGGAAAGCGCAGCCGCCACGCGAAAGGCCCCAGGGCCTACCAGGCAGGCCATGAGCCAGCAGGCGGCTGCAAGAAACCATCGGCACGAAGGATGCATGGCGTCAGAGACAAAGAGATCTGCTGGGTTTGCTGCTGGCGAATCTCCGGGGGCCCCCTGGCCAAAGCATTACCTCTAGCATGTGGAGCCTCTCCTTCCATGCGCCTCTCCAGTGCATGATCTCTCGAAATGAAACCGACGAGCTCCTTTTTTCGCCTTTTCAAAGAGACCGAAAAAAGGCTATTTACACACACTTACAGAAGCAGGACGTCCTCCGAACCCTCGAGGGCTGGCTGAGCTCAGGCAGGGGCCCCTCGGTCAGAGCATACAGCATGCAATTCACAAGAGTCTGAGGAGACAGCAGCAAACAGCGTCTCCAATGCGCGTTCTAAGGTTGTTGCTGCCAGTGAAGCTGCGGCCGCCAGTGCGGTGGATTTTCGCGGCTGAGGCCGACCGACCTGCGAGATATTTACGGGGAAAAGAAAAATAGTAATGCTACAAATTGAAATAAGTCATTAAAATAACAACAAGGAGGAGAGAGAGCCGCCGAAGCAATTCAAACTGTCGCAATACCCAGGGCAACAGCCAACGAGCGATGAGAGAGCAAGGTGCATGCACTGCGAAGTTCCTGCAAGCCCCAAGTCCCTCGTAAATTTCCAAGAAGTTTTTCTTTTAAATTTAATGTAAATTAAATAATAAATTTAAAAGAAAAGAAGGCTAAAAATCTAACAGAGAGCGGCCACCGGGAGAGCTCCGAGCGCCGCCTGGCGTACTTCCAGAAACGCCGAGGGGCTTCCTGTGGTTTGTTCGCGTTTTCCTCCATCTGCGTCACTAATTATATGTTTATTTCTAATTTCAAAATGCCCGAAGATGCAGTGGAGCCGCAAGCACTTTTTTCCAAGTGTACATACACCCCAATTAATCTCTGCAGTATTTCTAGGCAGACGGTAAGATGGGGAAGATGCGATCTTCAAGTCCTTTTCGGGCATTTCGTGTTTCTCTCTTGTTTTAGTTTTTAGGTTTTTTTATTTCTTTTCTTTAGAAGAGACTAAAATTACTTTCACAGATAAAACATTTTTCCGTGTTGAAAAATGGCTGCAAGTGCTGAGCCTTTGCTGCGAGCTGTTCGCTTCTGTGGGCTTGCTGGCCTGCTGGGTGAGAGGCTCAGGGCGGAGTCTTGCGTCTCTCACCTTTTCCAGCTGCATGCAGCCCCGCGACCTCACGCTGCGGCTGCTCCCTTTGTTGCTGCAGCAGCTGTTGCTGCGGACCACCCCAGCAGAGGCAGCTGTACAGACACCCCACGCAGAGTCGCATTTGCCTGCAATTTGCGTTTTATTTCCCATTCCATTTCTCATTATTCCCCAAAAGTGCGGAGCCCAGAAGGGCCTGAGGAGCCCCGCCCCTTCAGCCGCAGCACCCGTAGGGAAGACGGCCAACAACACAAGGACTCTGCGGCTGCTGCTGGCAGCAGCAGAGAGGGAAAAAGTTCAGTTCATACCTCATGCGGCTACACAGACAGTGACAGCAACACAGATAACGATAGCAGCAAACGCAACGACAGCTACAGCAGCAGCAACAGCAGCAGCGACAGCAGCAGCGACAGCAGCAGCGACAGCAGCAGCGACAGCAGCAACAGCAACAGCAAAAACAGCGACTTGCTAACTAGAGCCACGGCGCAAGTGCTGCGCCACTTACAGCTGCGAGAGAAAATGCATGCAGAGACCGTGCCATTCCAAGTCCGGAGGACAGGTACTGAACCTTCAGGCCCTCCTGCTGCCTCTCAGCAAAAGACAGACGTAGAGGCACTGCAGCAGCAGCAGCAGCACGTACAGCAGCAGCAGCAGCAGCACGTACAGCAGTAGCAGCAGCAGCAGCAGCAACACGAACAGCAGTAGTAGCAGTAGCAGCAACAGCAACAGCAGCAGCAACACGAACAGCAGTAGCAGCAGCAGCAACAGCACAGCAGCAGCAACACGAGCAGCAGTAGCAGCAGCAGCAACAGCAGCAGCAACAGCAGCAGCAACACGGACAGCAGTAGCAGTAGCAGCGGCACAAGCCGGAAGGATGAGGTTGAACGTAGTTGATGGTTGACTCGATTTTCTTGCTGCAGCGTCCGACAACTTTCCCGTCTCTCTAAGCTGGTCCCATTCCCGCAGCCAAGTTCGAACCGTCATACGAAAGGTCTCAGGGGACAGGCAGGTGAGGCCGTTTCCTCTCCTCTCCTTTTCACTGGAGTTGCTGCTGTATGGAGACAATTCGCTTTCATATCTGAGGTTCAGTTTGGCGTGTCTCCGCAGACACCAGATACACGGGGTGTCTCTGCATGTTTCCTTGTGAGGGGGCGGGCTGCAGAGATTAGGGAGAAGTGCGCTGGCCCTTGTGTCTTTGGACCTGCTCGTCTTCCAGGTGTACAGACACCTCACCGCCTGGCTCGTGTCGGCGGCCCAAAACTATTTTTTCATTTTCATGTTTGTATCTTGTGAATTCGCACGGGCATACGTGTAGCGTCTGTGTACAGATGTTGTTTGCGGTGTATGTACAGCAGTGGGTTGTGTTTCTTTAGCGGCGAGCTCTTTGGCTCTCACGTTTCATTTGCAGATCCTCATGCGGGAGCTCTCCGTCCTCTGCGACGCACCCGTGTGGGAAGGAGAAGGCTGCATTTGCATCTCGGGCAACAAAAAGGCTTTAGTCAAGCAGGCGAGTCTTGCCGGCCCAAGAAACAAGCAACTACACTTACTTCTTGCTCGAACTCAATATAAGATCTGTCCGGCCCCCAGCCCCAACGCTGTCTGTACACCCCATTCGTTGCCGCGCTGCGCTTCCCAGTGGCTGCTGGCTGTCCACTTGTTTTTTCAGTGGCTTCAGGAAATTGGATTTTGAAACGCAAGGCGTCCGCCGGCCTCTCGGAACTTGCAGCAAGTGTCTCTGCATGTGAAGGATGCTTCGACACAGCGCGGAGCAGGCGAGGTGTCTGTACACTCGGTGAACGTTTCTAGGGTCGCCGTGGCCAGCGGCCATTACGGCACTTCATGCTGCCTATCTCTCTCTGCATGCAAACAACGAAAAGGCGTTTCTTTTACTTGTCTCTTTAAATGGTCGCCGTAGACTTTCTTTGCTCGTTCATCCTCAGGCCTCTCATTGAGTTCTTTGCCCGCCCCCCGCTGCGGGAGTTTAAAAAACAGAGCTAAAAAATGCCGTGGCAGCAAGTTTGCTGCTGCAGCTGTTGTTGCTGCTGCTGCAGTTGTTGCTGCTGCTGCAGTTCCTGTTGTATGCTGGCCTGACCTCGGAAGCAAACTGTCCTGTCTGTCTTCCAGTTAACGGATTTCAGCCAGAGTTTTGCTGCGCATAGGCGAGAGCCTCTTTGTAACGTTTCACTAGGTGCTTTTGTTGTTTTAAATTTTCTATTTACATAAATGGTTGAATTGGCTTCCGCGATTCATGCATGCTGCGAGGAAGGTCACCTGTGAAGCAAGCAGTACTCAGTGACGAGCCAGACAGTGTGTTGAAACAAATCCGTAACACACGATTAAAGAGAGATTGCTGCCAAAAAAGAGACGCGCTGCTTCGAAGCTACATTCCTCAGCCTTCTGGCGGCTTTAAAGCAAGCGGGGATTCAGGGCAGGCACCGGCAGGCAGTCGAGTGGAAACGGCAAAAGGGCAGCGATGAGGTAACTCAACACCATGACGGGGCGGCCCCTGGAATGCATTTTCTGGGAACTGGAAATGCCTGTTTGAATGGATGACGAGACGATTTTTGTAGCGGTGCTCGAAAGGCACGCCAGTGTGGATTGTAGCACTCAGACAGTGCGTCTGATATACACTTTTGCTTCTTTAACCGCACATATCTATACATATACATCATATATATACAGTTATACAAATACAATTGCGTTTTTCATCGTATTCATTCTTCCTAAAGAGGCTTATATAAGTACCCATCCTGCTACATTCCACACCTAAGCAGGGCTGGCAAGCACCTCACCTGTACACATTCATGAGACTCCACTAACTCCCCTTAGTAAAACTAAACCCAAAAACGTGTGTGTATTTCCTCATAAGTTTTTTTATAAATGGAAAGGAAAAACAGTGAAAGATGGAGAGCACAGCAGCTGCTGTATGTACAGCCGAAGCCCCGAGAGAAGGCTGAGGTGTATGTTGTATCAGCATTTATCTTTTTCGCTTTTTTTTCTTTTTTTCCATGGAAAACCTAAAAGATATTGGTCTAAAACAATTAAAATAAAAGCTTTTTCATCTGAAAATGTCCCGCGCGGTGTATGCGAAGCTTTGGGCATCGACCGCGCAGTTTCAGCAGCGCCGTCATTTTGCGTGGTTTCAAGTGGGGTGAGTGTTCGTTTCAACCCCCCAGAAAGAATAAAGCCCATTTTTTTGTGTTTACAAATCTCTCGAAAAGTTCAGAGAATTTGTGAAGGAGAAATACAGCCCCGTCTGTGCCTCTGCATGCGGATGTTCCCATTCAATTTCGAGCTTGTTTCGCAATCTCTCTCTCGCTCTTGGCTCAGCACACTTTTATCTCAGGTCCAGGCGGCACTCGCGTAGCAGGTCGTCGGGAGAGTAGCGCGGTGTGTGTGATGGTGTTGCTTGCTGCCTTTTTAGGCGTAAACTTTTTGTTTTAACGGCTTGTTTTTGCGCATCTGCCTTTGCAGGACGCGTGTGGGCAAGTGGTTGCTGCCGTTGGGCGCCTGGTGGGCCTGGCTGGTTTTTCCGGCGCTCCCTGAGGAGTACCGATCGGCAGTTACTTTGGGTATATGGCAGAAGCCAAACGTCGGCACGCACGGGGAACACATTTAAAAATTTTTCTTTTCATTTAGCGAAGATTTCATTGAAGTCTTTCCCCTGCATGTGCTGGAGGCAGCAGACAGCCACTGCACGGTGGCTGGCGAGCTGTAGAGACACCGCAAATGGTGCCTTGTAGAGGGCGCGAGCTGCGACGCGCAAGATGCGGCCGTAAGCATCATTTCTGAAGTTCATTGAAAGCGAGCAAGGGCTAAATCTTGCATGCCTTTTATTGGCTTCTCCGATCTCGATGGCGGCTCTTTGCTGTCCGCAGCAACTGCCAGGGAGGGTCGTTTAGTCTACAAGAGCTACACAGGAATTTTTGAGGCGCACAAACTACACAAGCAGTAGAAATTGAAAAAGACAGCCGAGTCAAATAACGATTCGTAACCGACCATTCAGGCAAACGCCAGCAAAACCAGAGAACTTGAGGGTGCTCAGCAGCTGCGGGGAAAGCCGCAGGAAGTTTCTTAGGATACCTTCTATTAGTTGTGGCGTAGCAGTTTATTTCGTGTCAGTTTCGACGCTTACGGTGTCTGTACACTTACAGCATCTCTAGCTACTTACTTAGGATGTTCCTCTGCTCTTTTCGTTTAAATCCGGAGTCTGCTAGACACTTTGGGCCTCCCTCAATTTGCAGTTACGAGAAGAAAGAATGAATGGGCTTATGAATGTACGCGAAATTCGGGAGCGGAATGCGCTGTACATACACCTGGTGATCCAGCACCCAATATGCCTGCGGATCACCTCTCTAACAAATGTGTTGCGGGATGCAGCAGGAGGCAACTAACTGTACAGTAGCGCTTGTAAACGCAAAACCTTCGCTGGTGTTTCGGACCCTTGGTGTCTAGCTGATGGCCATGCGCGCATTTCAACAAGTGACGCGGCCCATTCAAAAGGGGCAAGCAAGGCTTGAATGTGCATCTCTGGTGTATGTACACCGAGAGAAACTGAAGCGCATTTTAATATCGGTTTCCCGGATTTCAACACATTGCGAATGGAACTGCCGCCAACCCAAACAGAAGTTTCGAACTTTTTAACATTATTTATTGCCTTTTCTCGCGAGCCTCTTGTCTCTGCAAGACAAACGTTTCAAGTCGTTTGTTTTCCAAGAGACGAGGAAAAGAGGCGCGTCAGTTGACGGTATCGATCATGCTTCTGAAGAGTTTGCGGGGCGTGAGAATCTCCGTCGTGATTACTAAGTATTGTTTTTTATCTGTCGGAGAGCGCTCCGCTTTAATCTGTCCTTTTCTCTCCATTTCATTCAGTCGGCGCACAGCTGCAATCTCCGCAAGAGAAATTCCCCCAAGAAACAGGATGAGCACCAGAGAAGGAGACGATGCCGCACTGGCCTCTCCCTTTCCAGGCTCTGTCCCCCGTTGAGGTGTAGATAAACTTGAAGGAATCAACTTTTCCGGTTTGCCCGCGCGCTTCGCCACGGGCTGCTGCTGCCGGATCTCCATGGCAGGGCCCCACAGGCTATTTAGCACATCTGGAATGGCTCGCCAACCCAGGGAGGTTTCGTGCAGCAGCTGCACGAGTCTGCAGATAAAAAAGAAATGAGGCGTAACAGGCTTGAATTGCAGAGGTAGAGATGGGTGGAAATGCGTTGGAGCAACAAGGTGTGCAGACACCGCAACGGCACTGCGTGCAGCGCACGCATTCTGGAGGCACTAGAAACCAGAAAAGTGAAATAGGCTAAAATACAATGGAAGCGTCGTCTTCAAAAGGTGAAAAGTATTTTAACTAAAAAGAATCACCTGATAGATAACGGCGCGTATCCCGAGCACGCATACGCAATATCGCTCATGGCTTGCGTCTCATCGACCATCAACTTGCATTTCTCTCTGATGTATTTCCACCTCTGCACTCCAATGCCTGAGGCCGCCGCTTTTCCCGTATGTACACTCGGTTGCTCCCTTAGCAAGCCCACCTTGTGTAGGGCTGCCATGCGTCTCAGTTCTGGCAGTCCGTGCTGCTGCACAATGCTCGAGAGAAGAGGCTCTAGGTATTTCTCTTTGATGCCTCCATTGATAACGGACGCGAGACAGAGGAGTCTGTACACGTCATCTAGCGTTGCTGCAGCGGCCGAGCAACGGCCAGATGCAGCAGCTGCCTCCGTGGCAGCGGACATGTCGATAAGGTCCTGGAATTCATTGGCAGTCGAAGCATCGAAGGCGCCGGAAGAGCCCGTTCCTCCCGTTTGTAGCAGCTGGTCCTCGATGCATAGGCGGTAGTGATACAGCGGGTTTTTCGCCGCGGCAGAGGCGAAGGACGCAAGCTTCACATGCAGGCTCAGGGAGGAGTGCTCTTGCTGTTTCATTTTAAATTTGGGCATGAAGGAGCTGATATCTGCTATTGTCCTGAGACTCTCCTTTTCGCGGTAAGTCTGCTGGATGTCGCTGGCGACGCGGTGCAGAGCCGCCCCCACCTCGGACTGATGGAGGTCTCTTAGCGCCATGTACAGAGCATCGCCAGCAAGAGACACGCGTTGTGTTTTTGTCCTGTCGATCATTAGATCGCTGGCAGGCCCCATGGGGACTCCTGCGACGTCTTGCGGGGGTTTGCTGCTGTCTCCCTGCTGCTGCTGCTGCTGCAGCAGATGCTTCGGAACCTCCACGCTGCTGCCCTCAATGCCGAGCACGCTGTCTAGCAGCCCCTCGTACGTAAAGGGAGTGCAGAGAGGCGTGATGAGATCTGCTTTTCTGTCGAAGACCACTAGCATGTCTGCTGGGTGTGGAAGCAAAACGGTGTTGCCTAGGACGAGCGAGGGGCCGCCTCCTGCGCCTGTCTCCAGCCTTTGGGTAGACGGAAATTGTGAGAGCTGCGTCTCTTCGAGGTCGGACTGGTCCAGCACCGAATGCACAGGAGGAACAAAGTCTGCCGGCAGTCCTGTCCCTGCTGCTGCCAGCCCCATGCTGGCCTCCTCGATCTGCATGCGTTGCTGCTGCTGCTCTCTCCTCCTGCGGATGATATGGTCAACCACCTGCTTTGCTGCGCTGCCTATACACCTCAGATGAGGGATGAGGAGGCCCTGCTGCAGCTCCTCCTGCAGCACTGCAATGGCGTCGGCGACTTGTCTGCACGGCGTTGGATCTGCTTGGCAATGAAAGGCCCGTAGGAAGTCGGGACACTCGAGAGACAAAACGTCTCGTTCCAAAGGAAAATACCAGAGGCTACAGTGTGTCACTGACACACACTCAGGAGTTAAACTCCCACTGCTGCTGCTGCTGCTGCTGGGAGGGGGGGTGCTGCTGCCTCCGAGAGGCAGCAGCGTGTTGCTGAGGTTTGAAAAGAGAGACGCAGCAGCAGCAGGGATGGAGGAGGGCTGCACCTGGCCTCCTGCTGCTGCTTGCTGCGAGCACGAGGAGAGAAGCCGGCGCAGCTCTCCAGCAAGAAACTCTGAGGGCGTCGGAACGAAGGAGACAATATATCTCCTTCCGCTTTTTGAAGCTACTGCTGGCTGCGGCAGAGTCCATAGAGATTCATTTCCCCCAGCCACGCCTCCTGGGGGCCCCGGGGGGGCCCCTGCTGGGGCCTGGGCAGGAGGATACGTCTCCTCGATGTGCGCCATGTAACGAACAATGAGAGGCAGGCGGGACAGCTTCGGGCGGCAGAGTACCAGCACTGTCGGTGCGAGCGCCGTTTGTGATGGAACAGAAGACGCGGAGAGGGGAACGGCCCCCAGGGCAAAGCAGCGCTCCACGCCATGCTGCTGGAGCGCCGCTGAATCAACGAGGGAGGAGACAGCAGAGGCAAGAGACTCTTCCAACAGGAACAGCTTGTGGCCTTCAATGCCACTCAACGCATCGAGCAGCACACGGCGGTAATGCGCGCCAATGGCCTGGCAGGTCTCCTGCACCACCAGCTGCTCTCTAGCAGCAACAGAGGACCCTAAAACTTTCTGAGGGTCAGAGGCCACGGCATTCTCTCCCGAGAGCCCCTCAGAGATATCGGCTGAAGGAGGCGTCGCTGCTGCCATGAAGAGAAAAGATCTGAGGGAGAAAAAGGGAAAATTGCCCCAGGCTATGGCTGCTGGCAGCACAGACACTCCGGCCTACAAGATTCTGGCTGGCTGCCTGCGGGGTCCGGTGGACTGCAAAAGGTGCGCATACACCTCAGCTACAAGCTAGTGGTGTTCACAACCATGAGGGAAATCGCAGCCACACACACCGGAAGAACCTCAAAATTCGTTGCCTTCCTCATTAAAGCAAAATGATAAAACAAAACCTTTTAGAGTTCATTAGGAACAGAAAAGAGGGGGGCGAAAAGGAAATTTTATCTTCGAGCGGAATCAGCAAAATCGGTGAATGTCTTTCGGTGTCTGGACAGCCGCAGGCAGACGAGTTCTCTCTTTCAGAAAACTGACAAACAAAACAAAATATTCCATTTTCAGGCATTTTAGTGGCTTTTTGTTCTTGAGAAATCGTTGCCATTATGGGGCTGTTAGCACATCCGAATGCATGCAAATGATGCTTTTCCCTCAACGCTGCCAAACGCAATTTACACAGCAGCCCTTGTTGTTTTTCTCGCGTTTTGAAGTAAATAGAAACCACTAAGTTTGTTTGTTTCTGATGGCGCCGGTGCCACCTTGAACTTTCAACTGCAAGTGTAAAAAGCCTGAAAACTGCGGCGATTCTGGCTACACATGTGGCGGTAAGGTTTTGGAGGGTCTGAATGACGTACCGACTCGCAGACTGAACAGA
>JRZD01010059.1:0-16542 GCA_000826945.1 Eimeria nieschulzi
AAAACAGTCACTGCTGTCTACAGAGACACTAACAGCTGGATTTGAGTGCTAGAAATATGTTATTGACGTAAGTTATGTAAACTGGTGCAAGTTGGTTTATTCTTCGGCTTGGTCCCCATGTACACCTTCCTTTGGGAAGACTTTCTAGGCACTTGGAGCTATGAAAGTAGTTTTTATGCTGACTGAAAAAGTAGGTTTGCTGCTGGAGACCGAGCGTTATTGCGGGGGTAGGTTACTTCACCTGCTATTTCCGGCCACTGCATGATAGAGAGGGAACTTGCTTGCCGTGTAGTCCGAGTGTCCGTTTAGTGAATTTGTTGTGAAAATATTTTAGTTTAGAGAAGTGGTACGCTGTAGCTTATATGTGATAAGCTCGAGATGAAAGAGACGCTCAAGAGATTTCAGTGGAGCTATTCGATGCCATGGTGACGGCACAGAATGGGGCGGGGAATGGAGATGCTGGTTATTAAGCTGATGTCACTGTTTGTGTGGAAGACGGGAAAAACTATCACTGCCGTCTACAGACCTAGCTATAGCTGGATTTGAATGGGGGACGTGTAGTAATGAGACCGGCTGTGCAAAGTGGTTTGAGTTTGGTTATTATTCCGCTTGGTTCCCATGCACGCCGGTATGATTGCTCGGAGGCGTTCCAGCCACTTGGGACTATGTGACTGGAGTTTGTCTGGCGTTTTTAGTTCGTGCGTCTGGTTCTGAAGGCCTAGCGTCATTTTTTGGGCGAGGTACTTAAGGAGGCTTCAGGGTACTGCCGTTTGAAGATGGCACAGAATGTGCAAGTGTGGTTGATGTAGAGCGGCTGGCTATTCTGGTTCGTGCGACGTTTTATGCAAAGATGGGAGGAACCGTCACTTCCTTTTGCAAACCCAGCGATAGCTGAATTTAAGTGAGGGGAAATGGGTTATTGATGTAGCTCGTACAAACTGATGTTAGTTGGTTTATTGTTTTGCTTGGTTCCCACGTAAGGTAAGGTCATGGATCGGGGGCCATTTCACGCAGTTGGAGCTATGTGACTGCAGCATTTCTGCCAACTTTAGGTCGTGCGTTTGCTTCTGAAGGTCTAGCATTACTTTGAGGAGTAGGGCGCTTTAGGAGCTGCTTCAGGGCACTGAGTTCTGGAGACGGAAATGGCTTGTCGTAGTGGTGCGGGTACTCATTTTGAACTTTTGTTGTTGGGGTGTTTTAGTTTGAAGAAGCGCAGTGTGGCAGCTTATGCTTGATGGTGTCGAAACGGTGGGAAGGCTTCAACTCCTTCACTATAGGTATTCATTGCGGCGCTGCCGGCACAGAATGGAAAGGTATGTTTGATGTAGAGATGCTGGTTGTTGAGTCCGTGTGGCGCTTTGTACGAAGATGGGAAGAAGGGTCACTGCCGTCTACAGACACTGCGACAACTAGGAGTAGGAGTGGGATGTTGATTTTTTGAGGCACTAACCTGTGCAAACTGATGTGCGTTGGTTTGTTGTTCTTGTTTCCCATGTACACTAGTGCTTTGGACCGAGAGGAATTCCAGACAGTTGGAGCTGTGGGAATATAGTTCTCCTGTTGCTTTTAGATAGTGTGTTTGTTGCTGATCGCCTAGCGCTATTTTGTGGGTAAGGTACTTGAGGAGCTGCTTCGGCGCATTGACTGCTAGAGACGGAAAAGGTTTGCTGTAGTAGTCGGTTTGTCTGTTTTGTGAATTTATTGTAGGAGTTATAGTTTGGAGAAGTGGTGCGTGGCGGCTTATGTGTAATGAGTTCGAAATTCAGTTAAGCTGTTGACTGCGGCGGTGATGGCGCAGAATGGGAAGGGGTGGTTGTTGTAGAGATTTTGGATGTTTTGGTTATTGTGACGTTTTGTGCAGTGATGGAAGCAAGAGTCACTGCCATCTGCAGACACAGCGACAGCTGGAGTTGAGTACGGGAAGTGTGTCGTTAATATCGGCTGTGAAAACTGGTCTGAGTTGGTTTATTGTTCTCCTTGGCTCCCATGGGCAGTGAAATGATTGCTTAGGGGCATTCCCGGCATTCATACCAATGAAAATGCAGCTTTTATGCTTAATTCAGTTCGTGCATTTGCTGAAGGTCGACATTATTTTGTGGATGGGCCGCTTGGGGAGCTGCTTCGGGGCACTGACTGGCGGAAACGGAAATGGTTTGCTGAAGTAGTTAGGGTGTTTTTTTTGTTAGGCTTGCTGTGGGAATTATTCTCCTTAGAGAATTGGTACGTAGTGGCTTATGGATGATGAGAAGATCAAAGCGCTGGGAAGGATCGAACTACTTCAGTCAGGCTCTTCGTTGAGCCCGCAACGGCCAAGAATGCGGAGGAGCGGTTGGTGTAGAGATACTGGTTATTAAGGCGATGTATCCGGAGATGCGAAGAACGGCTCCTGTGCTCTACGGACACACCGACAGATGGAGTTGAGTGCGAGACTTGGGTTATATTGAGATGGCCTGTGCAAACTGGTGCGAGTTGGTTTATTTTGCTAGTGGGCTACCATGTATGCTAACTCATGCATGGGGGGCATTCCATACACTTGAAGCTATCCGACTGCAGTTTGTTTGCCGACTCCAGAAGGTGCGCTTGCTGCTTAAGCCCTAACGTGTTTTCGGGTGTGGGGTACTTGAGGAGCTGGATCGGGGTACTGACAGTTGGAGACAGAAATGGCTTGACGTAGCTGTAGGGCTATCTGCTCCGTGGGGTTTGTTGTGGGAAAGTTTTTGTTTGGAGAATTGGTGCGTGGAGGCTTATGTGTGATGAAGTCGGAAGGATGAGTAGGCTTGAGCTACTTCGTGTAAGCCATTTATTGCATGGGAAGAACGTCACTGCCGTCGACACATTGCCGGCAGCAAGAGGTAAGTGGGGGAAGTAGGTTATTGAGGTAACCTTTGCAAACAGGTGTGACTTGGTATATTGTTCCGCGAGGTTCCCATGTAGGTTTGTGTCACGGGTATATTGGCATTCCATCCGGCTGGATCTATGTAAGTGTAATTTTTCTGCGGTCTTCAGTTCGTGCGTTTGCTACTGGAGGCCTAACGGCTTTGGGGGATAAGGTACATGAGGATCTTATTTGGGGCACTGATTGCTGGAGATGGAAATGGCTTGCGTTGTAGTCCGGGTGTCTGGTGTAGGAGCGTTTTACTTTGGAGAATTGGTGTGGCGGCTTGTGTGTGATGAAGTAGAGATGATAGAAGCCTCCAAGCATTTTAGTTCAGCTATTCATTCCGGCTGTGGCTGAACAGAATGGGAAGGGATGGTTGGTGTAGACGCGCTGGTTGTTACGGTTCGTGTGGCGTGCGGAGATGGGAAAAACATTCACTGCCTTATGCAGACAGCGACAGCTGAAATTGAGTGCGGGAAGTGCGTTTTTGCGGTAACATGTGTAAACGGGTATGGGCTGGTTTATTGTTCCGCTTGGTTGCCTTGCTTGCCAGTAAAGCGAGTGAGAGGTATTTCCGGCAGTTGGAGATATGTGGATGCAGTTTTCTGCCGCCAACAGAGAGTGCGCTTGATGCTGACGGTGTAGCGTCATTTTGGTGTTGGAGCATTCTTGAGGAACTGCTTTGGGGTACTGGCTGCTGGAGAGGAAAATGGCTTGCCGTAGTAGTCTGGGTATCTATCTGTTCGGAAATGTTTTAGTTTGGAGAATTGGGGCATCGCGGCTCATGTTTGATGAAGCAGAAACTATGGGGAGGTTCGAACCACTTCAGTTCAGCTATTCATTGCGGCAGTGACGACAAATACTGCGGAGGCGTCATCGATGCGGAGATGCTTGTTGCTATGCGTCATGTGAAGTTTTTGGCAAATATACAGTGAACGGCCATTGCTGCCTACAGGGACAGCGACAGCTAGAGCGATGTGCGGGAAGTGGGTTACGGAGGTGAACAGCGCGAACTGGCATGAGTTGGTTTATTGTTCCGCTTGATTCCTGTGCACCCTATTAACGCGAAGTGGGAGGCAGCGTAGGCATTTGGAGCTGTGAAGATTTCGGTTTTCTGAGGACTTCTGAGCGTGCATTTGCTGATGAAGGCGTAGCGTTGTTTTGGGGGTGAGGTACATGATGAGCTACTTTGGGGCACTGACTGCTGGAAACGGAAATGGTTTGCCTTACTAGTGGAGTTGTCGGTTTCTTGTGGGAATGTTTTAGTTTGGAGAATCGGTGCGTTGATACTTATGCGTGATAATGCCAACTGGTGGGGAAGCGCCAACCACCGCAGTTAACTTTTTGCTTGCGGCGTTGGTGGCACATAATGCAAAGGCCTAGTTGCTGATGATCACGATTCGTGAGAAGTTTTGTGCATGGATGGGAATGGTGGTCACTGCCGGGTACAGACACGTCAATAGTTGGAGTTGAGTGCGGGAAGAGGGTTATTGCGGCAACCTGTGCAAACTGGTGAGTTTCTTGGAGACGGAAGTGGCTGGCTCTAGTAGGAATGTGTGTTTTCTAGGATTGTTGTGGGAATGTTGGAATGCGGAGAGTTTAACCATGTGCATGCGCGACCGACTTCCAACAGTCTAGATTTTCTTGTTGTATAGCGTTTTTGTAATTTGATTTTGGGTTTAAGTAGAAGTCCAGCAGGGCTAGGGGCAAGTCTTTTGTTAGAAGCCGGTCTGTTGTTGCATTTCTGGCTGACTCTCGAAAAAATTGTGGAATATCTGTGACGGTCTGAGTAGGGTCAGTAGTGTGGTAGACCGACGTTTAGGCGATGTAATCATCAGAGAAGAGGCTTATTTTCTGATTTGCGTGTATCTCGCTATGTTGGCAAAAGTTTGCTTGTATGACTCGCGCCTATTCTGTTGTCCGTTGTCACTTCTCTAGAGTTACGCCTACCTTGTCCGTTTCTGGATGTAGTAAGTACGTCCGCTTTGGCCTACAGTATGCTGAGAACCAAGCTCAAAAGTGGTATTCTTCACTCGCCGAATTTATGTATTGAGTCAGTGGTCGACTGAAACGCTGAGTAAAACCCGCAGTGCTTTGCGTAGGCTTCTCAATGGAGCACTCTTGTAGTGAACTTCAGTACAATCACGGCTCAGGCTGAGCCAATGCCGCAGCCTATGTCGTGCTTGTTTTTGTTTAACTTCATCTACGCTTTAAATGAATGAAATTAGCTAGGCTTAGCTTAAGCTCAACTTTGTTTCTAGACACAGTTGCCCGATTGAGGGGACAGCACAGAAGGAAATTAAAAAAAAAACTTAGTAGGACACTTAAGGTATGATTAAGATCAAAACCTAAGTTTTGAAAGTAAGGGTAAGGCCTGGATAAAAGGGGCTAAGGCTCGAGAGAAGCCCCACGGTCTATGGGACCACTCATACGGAAGCTTGCAGCTAGCTGTAGGTAACTAGTGCCGCTCAATCCAATCGTTCGCAGTGCATGCGTATACGTGCAGGTAAATCAAATGCTAAGATACTAGATGCATATTGCTAACACCCATTTACGCAATACATCAAACGCAGAGCTCCATTACCAACACGCATATGTATTGCGTTGCGCGCCCTCAAGGAAAACTAACGCTAGAACGAAAAAAGAAAAGTAAATTAAGAAATTGCAACAATGAAACAAATAATATATGACTGTTCACTGGAGTGCAACAGGAAGTTCAGACGACACCATAAAGAGTATGTCTGTTCTGTAAAAGAAGATTGTCTTAAACTCTTACCTCCTTGACTTAGACTGAACTGGGATCCCTTTTGGGAGACCACAAGACTTTCAGAAGTTGTTTGGTTAAATTTTGCTTGAGGATTCAAAGTCCTATGGAGCGCTCTGATGTAGGCTATAGCTAGTATTCGAAATCTTCCTCCATTTGGTTAAGCCAGGCGGTCGTGGCCAAGCCAGCCTTACAAATCCGAAAGAAACGTCAATTTCCCAAAATATTTTGTATTTCTACAAAAACTCTTATTATATTTAGTATTTTGATATATTGAATGGGATGTAACTCATCTCTTTTCCGCGATCGCAAGATCTTTTGCGCTTTAAAAGCGAGTGACTAGCCAACATGTTACTCCCCTAACGCCATTGACAAAGCGACTTGCTAAAGGAATTGGAGGAAACTCAGCAAACCCACAGACGAACAAAGGCGTGGTTTAGAAGAGAGGTAGAGGCCATCAGGTTAGAGCCAAGGAGGCTCTGGATGAAAGAAACCTAAAACTTAAGACGAGGTTGGATGCTGAAAGTGTCAAAAAGAGAACCATAAAAAAAACTAGGAAGCTGAAAATCCTGGTTCGCAAATTACAATGGGCAGAAAATGTTTTTACCAAAAAGCAGAAGGCCATGAAGAACGAAAGTGAGTTGCAGGTAATCCAGTTGAGGGTTCAAAGCCAGTTTATGGGAGTTGGAGACAGCTAACAAGCATCGTCACCCTCGAGCTTTTCTGCCTAAGAATCTGTTCTTATTTTTAAAAACATTGAAGAACTTGCGACGGAATTAAAGTTTGTAAAGGAACCAGCCCTCCAGCTGCAAAGGGAGCTCGGTGGTTTAGGAGAGGCCACATTGCGACAATTAAAATAAGGTAACGACCGCTGACTCTATTTCTACCTTTCAAAGACGGCAGTTGTGTCATCAAAACGATAAAATTAAAGAAGTAAAATGTAAATTATACAACTTAGAGGGGATACAAAGCAGGCTTCGGGTCTTGTGGCCATAGTACAAAAACGTCAATTAACTTAAGGTGGGACGCTGCACTCCTCCTAAGCTTGAAAACCATTTGGTTAAATTTTACTAGTATAACTATATTAAAATTGTAAATTCTTGCCGAACAATCAGCTTAATGAATGTCGGAGCTCGCTTTAGCATGCAGTACGAACGCTGTATGTGACGCTATAGTGAAACGTTTCAGTATAACGTACACCCAGTGTAGCAATGAGGCACAAGGTCGTATTACACCGACGTTAAACTCATAGTTGTTAAGTCTGATTGAGGTTTGCTAGATGTCATTAAACAAACTTCTCTGTAGCGGAACGCACAGCTGTTTTGCGTATACCGATACTTCCCTTCACACAGCATGAAAAGGTGTCTCAGGTGATCGAACTCAACAACTTGTCAAGGGAATAGTTACAAGGCTTCAATTTACTACTTTCTAATTTTACTGGATACGGTTTCTCTTCACATCGGTGCGGCTGATACTGAGTTGTTCTCATTCGGCGGATTCGCTTAGGGAGCGATTGCCTCTGGCTGCTACCCCGCCAAAAAACATTATCATTGCGCAGGCCATCAGCCACTTTCGTCTTATGCGTTTATCTTTCATCTGAGGCATCTCCGATTCTTTTTTTTTGCTTAGAATGCTCTCTTGGCACCTTCTGGCATCTAGTCTCATTCCACCAGCCAATGCGCTTCGGGCTGACCGTTGATGCCGAATGCTTCTCATTTCCCCACTTCTTTAAGACTCATTGTTTCCATTTAATTTTCGCTTTTGTAATATTAACACCACTGTGACGTTCATCTGGTGAAGCTAACTTTCTCAAAGGCAGCCGCTTGTTCCTCAGCTGGGCCTGGCACAACTGAACGGCAAAGGGGAGGCCAGGGCGGGTAGCCTGGTTGATTGTAAACGTTATATTTGTGGATTTTAATGATATATCAATCATGGCAACCTCAAAGCTCCTCCCACGCGTGGTTGCCATGACTCTCATTCTGTTGGGTACGTCGCAAGGCCCCGACGGTCACTCTTCGCCTGTAGAGCTGCGTAGAGGGAATATTGGCGGCATTTGGCTTGTACATGGCAGTGACACCACTGATGATGAAGGTAGCCAGCATGGTTATTCTGGTAGTGGTGGAGGTGGTTTAGGTGGCCCCACAGGAGGTGGGGGGCGGAATGGGGAAGACCACGACGACACACATGACAATAGTGTTTCCCAGAAACCCGGATCGTTCAGAGGTTTTATTTCGAAAAGAGGGATTCCGTTTGAGGGCAAGAACTTGGAACAAGCATTCGGGTCCATATTCGAATCTCTGAATAGTGTACGTCTTTGGTAAATTAATCCCTATGGTGCACGCCATCAAACAGTTCGGAAAACTGCCTCTACTATCGCGTGTTCTTGTAACGCATCGCTTTTCGAATATTTTAGCTTACACATTGTATGCTCTTTGGTGCGCCTTGGCATACAGAGCATCGGGATGTTCGACGACATGGGAGATGACTCAGAGGTCGTGGACAAGCTACTGGACAGGGTGTTCCCCCCTCGCCTGCAGACCCCGTAAGGCAATCACGACACTATCTGCCTTTCTCTGAAGGTCTCAGCAAAGCGGTGGCTGAAGTTGCCACTCGCTAGCCGAAAGGGACCGAGTTCTGAAGGGGTAGTAGATGAGGTGACGCTTCATACAAAGAATGTATTTACGGTTCACAAAGGGCTTATTTGCTTGTGGCTGTGCAGACCGAAGTACCAGGGGGCACTGGAGTGCTTGAACGAAGCCCTAAACAGAGATATTTTGAACAACTCGAAAGAACGCAAGACGAGCTCTCAGATGTTGACTCGGGCTTACAACTTCCTCAACAATCCCCCAAGGATGTTGGAAGTTCCAGCAGTATTCGTGGAGTTACGAGCGACTGCCGATCGGCGTATTTGGGAGTATAAACGGAGTGCCGAAAAGAGTTACTATGTGAGTCTTGGTGACCCAATCCCAAGCCACTTCTTGCTGACGGCAGATGAACTTGTGGCTCGCGATGCCGAAGAGCCCCGCGTCCGGGAGGAGGATATTTCTACGAACGATCTCAAATCTCGCCTTCGCGTGATCAACGGATGGATGAAGCAGCAGTTCCGCCTACGCTTGTATTTTCTCAAAGGAGCTGGAAAGCTAAAGGGCAACATACAAGACTTGCTTGACACATTTGACGCCGGCCCAGATTTCCTCGATATCAGTACTGAGGATATTGAGGGGCTCAGCTACGATGCAGAGCTTGACCCTGAACTAATTTTTGACGAAGAGGGTGATGAGAAGTAATCCCTGCTCCAGCAAGATGAGTTGTAAGCGAAGGTCGCTTATGCAAGGGAAGCTCGAGTAATGTTCATGTATGTCGTTCGTTACCGGAGCACGGGTGGATTGCAGGTCTTGCAGGTGGGGTTGACGCACCGGGTATCTAGTACAGAGCGGTTTGGCCATTCAAGTCGGGCGCGTCGTGTTCAAAGGCCAGTTGGTCCAAGGCGAATTTGTGGTTTTATTCGCGAAGATGCGTCAGATGAATGCAACAGAGGCTCCGTGGAGATTCGGTAGTGACGTAACAGCCAACGGCACCCAATAGTGAACGCTATCGCAGTTCATGGAGGACCCTTTTGTTGTGGCTATTTGAGGAGTTGGAAGGCCGGCGCATTCGCGCAGTACGGAGCTAGTAAAGCATTGGCAAAGGCCGGTGGTTGTGTAATGCTGGGAAACGAACCAGGACTCCATTCCCCCGAATGCACCACAGTAGGTATTTTTCTTTTGGGGAGGTGACTGAGTGTAAGCAATTTTGCAGTGGAGGTACTAACTACTGCGCTCTGCAGGAGAGCACACCTGCTTTTGAGGCATCACCGCTAAGTCTTAAAGTTTAGGCTTCGTAAAGTTCCTCTTCTTCAAACAGCAATGCGCCCAAACGCATCACAGCGAACCTGTCGGTGGGGTGGTGCCAAAAGTGCCCCCCACTGGCTATCGGAATTCACCCCACATGAAACATACCAGCAATAACTCGTTTCAAGCAGCCGAATTGGCTATGGGTGGGCTCAGAACTTCTCTGAAGTAGGGGAAAAGGACGTTTGTTGGTTGGACTTTGCAGGGCGCAGTGGGAGGATGTGAAATGAAAACGAGTTCGAGCCCACGTCAAAAACTTAGGGCGTACTACGCAAGCTGCGGTCCGATTAACTTGTGCACCTTACTGATATCAGCCGCTGCCATCGCGGAGATTGGCACCTGGCGATGAATATTTAATTGTATCCCCATACGGATGGCCTCATGCGGATTGCAATAGGCTAGATTGATTTCGTTACTTTATCCATAAGCATTGATGCATATCTGTATATAATGGTGTACAGAACAAAACACATACGTACCAGCTAGCCTGATTAGCGGTTAAATAACTAGTCGGACAGTCACCACCCTACGTCGCCCGCCTCCAGCCTGCCTAGCCACTACCCTGGAATGCCCTGTTCTGTGTACGGCGGCTTTGGGTTTTCGAGCGTTGTAGGGTCGTTGCAAAACCTCGCTAGATATCGGTAGAAAAAGTAACTGCTTCTTGATGATGGCTGCGCCTGTTCAAAGGGTCACAGACTGCCGCAGTTTGCCGTGTTTGGGGCGCGTAAGAAAGAAACGATGACCCTAACGCAGTACCCGAAAGTTTGCAGTTGGTCGGACGAGGTGTTGCAACGGTTGCTGTTGTGGCAACTTGCGCCACAACCAGCTCTAGTCCCGTACGATGGGGCGCTCGGCTGGAGCAGAAGGGGTTGCATGGAGACTCCAGTCCAGCCGAGAAGCGCTCAGTGTTATAGTTTGCCAATAGATCCTCAATCCTAAAGGCCCTCAGTCCTACGTGGATTGCCAGTTGGAAATATTCGTTGCCTCACCTCCCTTTCGGAAAATAACATGTCTCAACATTACAAAGCTAGTCGCTTAGGTAGGGCTCCAATAAGTGCGGCTGCTCGTATGAACAGCATCATCGTGCCGCCTATGCGTGCTATATCTGATGCTGTGGGTGGATGCTGTTGCGCGGCCGCACTTTCCCTAGTTAGCTCTCGCGCGCTTCTAGCTCATCGAGGTCTTCGATTCTGCTGCTGCGTTTCACCGCAGACGGAACGCCCCGCTGTTGCACGCGCTTTCTAGCTGCCGCTGCTGCAGCAGAACGGGCCTGTTGCCTTCGCAGGGAGCGGGTAACAAAGG
This sequence comes from Eimeria nieschulzi, assembly GCA_000826945.1. Classification (NCBI taxonomy): domain Eukaryota; phylum Apicomplexa; class Conoidasida; order Eucoccidiorida; family Eimeriidae; genus Eimeria; species Eimeria nieschulzi. The sequence continues at coordinate 10,835 of JRZD01010059.1, forward strand.
GTTTGGCGTCGTGGCCTTCCGAAGAGGCTTCGCTTCTCGGTGCAACGTTGGCCCGCGATTTAGTTTCCCACTTAAACTCATCCTTTTTCATCTGAGGCGTACGCCGTCTCCGACAGAAATATCCGCACCCTCTCAATAAGAATTGCTTGACGCCGAACCACGCGAGGCGCAAGCCAAACAGAAACTTGTCTTTAAGGCTAGCGTTACCAGAAGACAGTTGCTGGTGCATCTGAATAAGTCGTGAAAGCTGTTCCAAGTCCAATCCACCCCCAACCGACGGGTCAAGCTGCCCACTGCTTCCGAGTGCTGCAAGGGCTTCTTGCAAAGCAGCTTGCTGGTTCATATCTCCTGCTGCAGCAGCATCACCAGTTGCACCTCCACCTGCAGTGGGGGGCGGCCAGCCGACACCGGGGCCCCATGCCCCGTTGAGAGGGGCAACGCGTTCCTTCCACAAGTCTTGCTGCGGCTGCTTCTGCCGGTGGGCCTCCGAGGGAACTTTCCGGCTGGACCCGCTGAGCCATCCCGCGACCTTTTTACTCAAGAACTGCAGCAGTCCCCCTTCTGCCTTCGTCTCTGCGGCTGCTGCTGGAGCAGCAGACGCTTCAGAGCGACGGTTGTGCTCGAGATTGCGGAACATGCCCTGTAGCAGCTTCTTCTCTCTGATGGCATGCGCTGCCTTCTGGTGGCGCAGCTTCTCCTGCAGCGACACCGCCAAAGGACTCCCTGGAGCCACTTTCAAGTATCTCTCTACTGTAGCCAACGCCGCATCGAACTCCCCCAGCTCCTGCTGGGCCTGCACCAACGCAAGCCCCCAGCCACAACCCCAATGAAGCTCGCTACGTCTTTCTGAGCCGTTTCGTCCTAATCCCTAGGCCCCAGGCGAAATCTATTCTTGCCTGCGCCTTCCTGTAGAGAGCCTTGAGAGAATTGGGGTCGTTGTGAAGCGCTTTGTCGCAGTAGATGATGCAGACAGCCCAACGTCCTTCCTTAAGAGTGGAAAGGGACAAGTTAAGCAGATACGACTGCTGCATCTGTAGGCAGAAAACTCACAGCAAGCGCGTATGCTCGCAATCATACCACATCACCCCAGTGTATATATGGGTGCGTTTGTGAGTATGTGTGTATGCATGCATGCAAGTGCAAACAGATGGCTGTAGAGTCAACAATTGACCGAATGGCTTAAATATCTGTTGAGCTCATTCGAAATGGGAGATATGCGGAAACACACAGCAACGAATTCCTTTTTTTTATTCTCGTCGAACTCGTCTTCCTTGGCCAAAATATATTCAAGCGTTCGCAGCCCTCGGCTCCAGGCATCCGTGGCGCCTCTCCAGTCCCCAGCTCGAAAAGCACGGAGGCCTTCTTCCTTCACACTGTCAGCAGAAGTAGGAGCTGCAGCACCAGCTGGTGCGGCCGACATGTTCACGTCTTTTGCATCCTCTGCCTGGTGTTGCAGCGGTTCAGAGGGAGAGTACTCCCTGCTGCTGCTCCTGCTGCTGGCCTGAATGGCAGGTGTTCTCTGTTCCATTCTGGCTGCGATGTGGGAATGATGCGCGAGGTAGTGGACGTGCAGCTGCTGCGGAGGCTGTAAAAAGGGCAGGACTGAGCTTAAAAGCTGTTCTGCTCCTCTAATAGAGTGGCCAGAGTGCACTAAAACTCGATTTTTCGAGAACACTCGGTGACCCCAGAAGGCTTCTGGAGAGACAACAATGCGACTCCCGAGAGCATGCAAGCAGCGCCAGCAAGGAACTGAAAGGTCAGGTGCTCCTCCAGCAGTAGCCACGAGAGTGCGACTGAGCACATAAAATTTGCGGCGAAAACTGCAACGCTGCTGCTGCCAGCGGATGGAGAGGCTACTAGACACTTCACGTGGCACTGAAGCATAATGGCATTGCATGCAAGCATGCAACCAAAAAGGCAGACACGAACAAGCAAGATGAGGCAGAAAAAGAAGAGAACGGCCGTGACAGGTACTCCGGCTTGGCCACCAGAGATAATGCTGCAACGGTCAGAATAAATAACAAGAAGGGCCCTCCAGGTTGCCTGTAGCAACTCAACAAATCCACCTGGCTTGGAATCCAATGACGCAAAGCCGCACCATTCGTCAGGCCCCACCAGCAGTGTGCCGTTCTCCCTGGACGCGGGAGGAAGCAGAAGATACGAAAGGTGGTCGGAAAGAGGCTGCAGGAGGGCGCCTGGTCCAAAGTCACATGCGATCTTTCCAAGAACAGAAGCCACTGCGGCTAAGAATCCGGTGAGAAACGCAAGCTGTAGGAAGTGCCAAGCGTGGAACCTCTCTTCGGAGGATACAGACGTCACTGGTGTGGACTTTCCAGATGATCCAGGAGCGTCTGCGGCCTGGAAAACTGTAGAGGATGCTTCCTGTCTTGTACAATAAAAAGCCACTCCGTCGCCATCACCCGTCCCTGATCTGCTGTTGTGTGCAATTCTTCTGACCATCTCTTGCACCCGCCATCAAAAAAGAGAAGCGGTTGGTGGCCGATATCACGGGTAACCACACTCAAGAAAGCAAAACAACGAAAGGAAGGATCTATAAACGCCTCAGATACCTCGAAATTCGATGGTGGAGTTTTTGTCATGATTGGCGAGACGGCAGTCCAGTGAGATAGGGGGTGTGGCTGCTCCAAGAGGCCAAGCCCCACGCAGCCTATGTGAAATTCGTGTTCCATTTCTCACAACAAAACCAAAACGTCGTCACTTATTAAGTGTTTCCCCTTTGTGTGGTAAACTTTTTGGTAGGGAAGCTCGTAGCAAGATCCGCGTTCACCATCAGCGAGTTTTCTGTAGGGTGCTGGAAGGGGTAGAGGTAACTTTTTATGCCTACCCTTTGTTCCCCCCCCAAGCCAATCAACTGAAATTTCAATTCTTTAATATCAGCGTCTTTTTGGTCTAAATCCCTTCTCTGACAGGCCGATACAGGGTCCGAGACCGCTATCTCTCATGTTGACAGCCCAGGGTAGTCATCTTGTAGGACTGGTTCTTTTATTTCCTCTAACTCCAATTCAAGTTTTTTAATCCCCTTAACGAAAGCATACGATTAATTTTTAGCCAGAGTAGCTTGTAGAGATCGCTGTCAGTTAGCTATCTCCAAGAGCGTTTCAGCTTGGTTTTGGATCCTCAGCTGGGTCACTTTTAACTCCGAAGAGTTCTTCAGCACCTTGGGCCTTTTAGAAGCTACGCTTTTTATTCTTTTTAGTTTGTTGACAAAAGTTTTTAGCTCCATAGCTCCCTTCTTGGATCTCCTGCTTTCAGTTCTTACAGCGTCGCCCTGGGCTATGTTCCACGTCTCTTCATCTAAAGCCTGCTTTGCTCTAGCCTTAATTGCTTTTACCTCCATTATAGCCCAAGCTTTTGTCAGTTGATCATTGTGCTGTGCATCCTCCATTTTGTGTGTTGCTGCAAGTAAGTTCTTGAAGGCAAGATCTTTGACTGGTGCCTCCTGATTTGACCAAATGATTTTTCTACCCAGATCGTGCTGTACAAAACTATATAAGGGAACCTCAATCTTTTCAAGAGGTTCCAGTATTTGCAAACTTTCGTAGTTCAGATCAGTTAAAGACGCTGTTCAGCTCCTGCAGCCTTGAGACAAGCGTGGCCTTTAACACGAAGGCAGTGTCTGCTTGTTTATCATTTTGAATTGTTCTAATTAATGCCCTAAGTAATCTACGAGTGGAGGGGTTAAGCCTGTGCATGTGAGAAGCAGTAGTCCAACTCTTCGAATTGTGTGTGGGAATGCGTGTGTAACGCCCAAATTCTTGCCTTATGCAACAGTGGTTTCGCATAGCCGGATTCCGCAACGTATTAGAATTTGCCATTTGACGACATTGTAAAGCGAGTAGTTTCCGGCTAATGAATCTGTCAATTGATTTTCTTCCTTGCCATAGCTCAGCCTGAGGAACAGCCTCATGCCTATGGCCGTTGGTGGTCGGATGCTACTCCCTCACTCCGGCAATCTGCAGTTAGCTATGCTTAACTAGTGCCGCTCAATCCAATCATTCGTAGTGTGTCTACATTAAGTGAAAATTGACTACTCACTAAGGTGCTAGTTGCATATCACTAACACTAAGTTTAGCATGCTATCGCGTGCGTGTCCAAGTTGCAGCTCAGCTGTATCTTGTCCATATCCCCTTGCTGTGCTCAGGTCCCCATGGCCTCATACAGGAAAGGCAAAGAAAGGTAAACTTCTTTGGTATATAACTATTGTCAATTTATTTTTTCATCGTTTGGTACTTATGCCTTTTTATGCCTTTTAAGCACAGCCCTAAAGTACGAGTACATGCTACATCTACCCCCAAAAAGGGTCAGAAAATGCGGTAGGATCTGCACAGGGAAAGCTGCGTTTACTGCTGTCTCTTGTCCTTAATTTAGAACAGACATAACAGTCGTCTTCTCCCTCGCCTTCTTAAAAACAGAAAGAAATTGCGACTTTGCGCTGGGGTCTGCAGTTACAGTCAGGTCTCCGCACTCGCTGTGGGCAGCTGGGGTGTTTGGTCATGATAACATATGCATTATTTAGCAAATCTACAATTACACCCGCAGCTGGGAATGCGTTGGTTGAGGATGGAAGAACAGGAGCAACACAACTAGGCTGCTGTTGCTTGCAGCAGCAGCGGCTGCTGCTCCAGCTGCCAGTAGGGGGCACAGGGTGCGCATACAGACTTTTATTTCTGTGATTTGTCGGGGTAATAAAAGCCAGTAAGCAGACCATCATACTTTTAGCGTTATTCCTTCACTGTGTTTCACTTAGAGTTCGCCAAACCCCTCCCCTCCATCTCTTTTGCCTCTCCTTCAGGGCTCTGTGGGTGTCCCCCGCAGCAATTCCTGCTGGCGACAGGGGAAAACCCCAATTATTTCCGCGTTTATTTTATCACTAGCTTCTGGCCTTTGTTCCCTTGGTTCCTTTCTATGACGTTTGGCCTGTTGCCGTAGCTGCTGCTACTCCCGCCTAACCCGTTCTATCTGCCTCTAGGTGTGCTAGCTTGCAGTCTAACACGTCCTGTCACAGCTCTTCTGCTGCAGGTCTTACTGACCCCCTTAGTTGTGTATGTAGGGTCTTCAAAGGATCCTTGCTGCTGTGTGCAGAGCCGCGGCAGTGGGGTGGCGTTCCCCTTATGTGTGCTGTTTTACGTGTACTTCTCGTATGGGGTGCTGCAGCATCCCCAGAGGTGCTTGCTCCTTCTGAAAACAGCAACAGCGAAAGCATCAACATTTGCAGCAGCACTAGTTTATAGGGGAGGAACCCAGACTGGTGGCTGGACCTTGCTGCGTTGCGTTGTCTCTGGGCCTCGTTTGGGGGCCCCCAACAGTTGTATCCAGTGATAAGGGGGGTCCCTTTTTCTTTCATCGTTGCCTTTGTCCGTTTATTCGGTTGGGGCCAGTAAGGCTCTCCACAGAGGCAGGGAAGAATGTATCAGCCGAGGCCTGCAGCTGGCGTTGGGCGCCTCCGCCCTCCTGCTAGCAGCAGCAGCAGCAGTGGTGCTGCTTCTTCATCCTCCACACAGCGGCGTGGTTATGTAGCAACTGGTGGTGGCTCCAGGGCCCCTCCTGCAGCCAGCACTGGCGCATCTGCTGCTGCAGGGGGGGGGCCCTCAGCGACCGTAGTGGCTGTCACTGGAGGCTCCCCAGCCAAGCCGAAAACCCTAGACTCCCTTCTGGACTCTATTAGGATCCGTGATGTCCCGGCTAGC
>JRZD01010060.1:0-14668 GCA_000826945.1 Eimeria nieschulzi
GCAGCCTCAGCCGTATGATCGTTGTGGCCAACCCCAAGCCTGTCCCAGGATTTTAAAACTATTTGCGATGATACATAACACCTTTTCTTTATTTGTTACTTGCGTCTATGTGTTAAAGACCCCTTAAGTATTGCGTCTTCAGCACGAGTGACCTAAGAAAATGCCGTCAAAGTTCAGGCGTTTTTTGAGCATTTGTGAAATAAAAGCTCCATAGTGGGACGCATTCATGTGGAGTCTCCTGCTGAGAAAGTGCGAATTCAAGGCCCAGCTCCTATGAGAGGCAGCGAATCGGCGAGGCATTTTTCCACCTCAAGTGGAGCTCTAAGGAGCCCAAAATGTGGGCAGCGTCGTTCATCCTCTCCACACATCTCTTAAACTCCAGACGCCGCTGCGTTGGGGCCATCGAGAATGCACGGGGGTCTGTCCGTTACAAGGGCAGCGCACTGTGCAGGGCGAAACGCCGCGTCCCATTGGGCAATGAGTGTTGGCTCCAACGGGGTAGGTAGCAGGGGCACCCTTTATAATGCAGCTAAGTGGGAAATGAAAAGAGCACACCTTTTTGGGTATAAAAGTGCCATTCACTCCAGCGGGCAACAACGAAAAGGGACGAGACACTCTTTGCCGAAAGGGTTTGGGGGTGAGAGAATGACTGCCCTGTGCTTCCCAGTATGGGCGAGTTGGCCCGCAGGGATTTCTGGGGGCCAGGGGAAGGGTTTGTGTCTCTTCGTGGAGGAGCATAAAGATCTCGGCGTCGCAAAGCACCAACAAGAATTCCCTCCCCAGGCTCTGACGGACTTCCCTAATGAGATATAACGCACTCCTTAGCCCCCCACAAAATGGCAAGATTAGATGCAGAGAGTGCTGTGAGAAGATCGAAGAAGAGAACTGTGGCAATAAAAACTCTAGTTATTAAACCAAACAAAACAAAAAGGGATTTCATTAAAAGACTAAAGGGCCTGAAGTGCGAAAGGGAATAAATGGCAACCCGGTTAAGGGTTCAAAGTCCGGCTCTATCTAAGCTAGAGGCAGCTGACAAGCAACGTTTTTATCAAGCTCTTTTTTAGGAAAGACAGAGCTTGTTGTAGCTTATAAAAAAATAAAGGAACTTGAGTAGGAAAGATAGGTTATAAATGAACCAATTCTCTAACAGCAGAGGGAGCTGGGTGGTTCAGAGAGCAACATGGAGCTACCAGGGGAAGATAGCAGCCTCTGACTCAATTACTGCCCTTCAGAGACTTCAACTGTATCAGCAAAATGCTGAAATTAAAGAATTGAAACGTTTCTAGAATATGCTGGAGGGGATTGATACAAAGGGCAGGCTTCTAGAAGAGGCCCCTCGAGCTGCCCTTCCAGCGCTTCACACTCGTTTTACCACAGGCCTGTTCAAATACCCCACTGAGCTATAAAATAGCTTGCAAACACAACTGAAACGACGTTTTTAAAACTGAGAATTACTTTTTTGTTTAGGAACAGATATATTCGGTCGCCTTTCACCCCAGGCGCTCCACTGGGTGGTGCTGAGACACTCGCAGAGTCCATTCCCAACTGCCTCCAGAGTGCATGAGTAATCCCCAAACCTGCCCGTCTTTAAGTTTGGCACATTTTAATCTTTTATTTCTTCTTTATTTCGTCTTTTCCTGCTTGTAAAACAATAATTCCTGCTTATTGAGGGATACGCAGCTGGCCTGGTGTGTTTGACCCTAGCACACTCCCCCACAGCTAGCCAATGAAATAGAGTTCCTACGAGGAGGGTTTTTTTGAGGATACTTTCTCACGCGTGCAGATCAACAAAGGGCTTATGAATCTTTTTGGGATTAGCTTATAAATTCCCCAGTTTGGGATAAACAGCCGGACACCAGAAGGATCTCCTGTGGAAGGCCGAGCTTTATGGGTTTCGACATAGAATTGGCCTCTCCAAGTTTGATTCCGCAGCTTGAATCGTTTTTCGCTGCTATTACTTCTTTTCTTTATATACCACAGTGATAGTTCTTTCAATATCTTAGATTTCTAGCAGCTTACGAAGACGTCATCGATACAGTCACCGCTCAGAGAGGTGGCTTCATGTGCATGCCTTGTTGACTGGTCGTGTAGGTTTCTGCATTGCATGAAAAATGTTCTGCTTTGTAAGTTCTTCTCGGGGAGGTTCTCTCTCAAAGGGCGAAGATGGGCTCTACCCTTTGTTTCCGGTGCCTCTCCCTGTAGCTCCCCTGGCGGAGCTGGGCAACCCGCGCCCCTGGCTGTTTGTAGGATGCAAGGGCATTCCTGTGTGTTGTTTTTCGTGGGATGTGGAGCGCCCAAAGGCAGTTGTGGTTCTCGTCCATGGCTATGGGTCGCACTGCATGTATGAGTGGCTCCAGTCAGTCATACCAGAGCCAGCATCAGAGCAGCCAGCACCAGAGGAGCCAATACCAGAGGCAGAACCGGAGGCGATAGCAAAGGCCTTGACGTCGGAGTTGAGGTCGCTGTCCAGCACTCCTGAAGAAGTAAAAGTGTCATGGAGTTGCTGCAAGCCAGTCGTTTCTGCTGATACACCCGAGGCCGGTCGCCTCTCGGAGGCTGGTTCCTGTACGGCGTCTTTCAGCCGCAACTCCACGGTGGACCTGCATGCAGGCCCCGAAAGAGCAGAATCATTGAAGATGTCATCTTCCCTTCGGTCTGGGACCAAAACGCTAGAGGTGCCTGAAGTGATCTGTGTGGAGGAGGTGGTATCTAAGGAGCCTTCCCCGCTGAATAAGAAGACGCCAGCTGAACCACCAACACCAAAGCTGACGTACACTGGCTCTTGGGTGCAGCGGTTTGTCTCTCAGGGCTGGCGGGTGGTGGGTATGGATCTGCAGAGCCACGGGGCCTCCCACGGCTGGGACGGCACAAGCTGTCAGGTTCAGTCTTTTGATGATTTCGCACAAGACATAAACACCCTCCTTCAGTCCCTAGCCAACGAATCCCCCCTGCCCATCTTCCTCGTCGGCATCAGCATGGGGGGATGCGCTGCTGTGCGGGCAGCAGAGCTTCTCTGCAAGGGAGGCATGCTCGGCAAGCCGCACACAGAGACAGCCGAGGAAGACGAAGAGAACAAACAAAAACAGGCAGATGGAGATGGAGAAGAGCAGCAACAGGCAGACGAAGATGGCAAGCAGCAACAGGGAAAGGGAAGCAAGCAGCAACAGACAGATAAAGAAAAGCAGCAACAGAGAGACGAAAAGCAGCAACAGGCAGATGAAGATGAGAAGCAGAAACAGGCAGATAAAATTGGCAAGAAGCAACAAGCAGGTGCAACTGGCAAGAAGCAACAGGGAGATGATGTTAATCCGATGGAGAAACGGCTATTGGAGGAATGTGTGGCGCCTAGCGAGTGCACAGGGTCGACTGCCACCAGTGTGCGTGGAACCCTCATGGGAAGACGGGCCAAAACAGAATCAAAGCAGAAGGGACCTGGAGCGGAGAGAGAGAAGACTCTTCTGAATGACGGCTCGGCTGATGCCACCGAAAATGCCCCTGAAGTTGAGCACCGCATAGTACGGCAAAACCCCGTGCCTCTGGCTGGGATAATCCTTCTGTCTCCGTTGCTGGAGGGGCCCGTCCCGGAGCAGAGCCTCTCGACTTGTCTGGCCATGCCCTTTAAAGACTTTCTACGGTCTTGGTTTCCGCACTGTGGGGTTGCCTCTCGTCCGCAGAACGAAATGTTCCCTGATGTCGAGTCTCTCTTTAGCAGCGACAAAGACACCTTTAAAGGCAAGTGCAGACTCAACATTGGCTTGGAAATGCAGGAGGGCGTGAAGGCTGCCCAGGCCGACGCGCATTGGCTGCGCCGGCCAATCTTGAGAGACGCAAAGGAGCCCGTGAGCATCGCCGATTGGGCGAAGCTGCTGCACCGCGACATGGCGGAGGGTGAGGCCAGGGAGCGGAGGGCCTTGCGAGACGCAGAGAGGCAGGGGGCCCAGCCGACTACACAGGAGCAGCGCCGTCCACGGAGACAGGAGAAGAAAGTAGACACCGCGGAAGGCACCACGGCAGAAAAGGCTCAGCACATCTCGGTGCTTGTCATCCAATCCTTTGATGACACAATCGTTCCTCCTCTTGGCTCCGTGAGGTTCTTTAAGAAACTCGGCGGAAAGGCCATCGTGCCAGAGCCCTGGGCTTCTGTCCTACGCGAGGAGAAACGCAAGGAGCGGGAGGCATTGCTCGCCGCCAAGGGAGACACACAAGACGACTTGGAAGGAGAAGAGACTGCGGAGGAGACTGGAGGAGACAGCAGCGACTCCGAGGCAGTACCCGCGCCTTCCTATGAGGACGAGCTTTTTGCCAAGGAATGGGAGCTCGGCCTGAAGGCTCGCCTGAGAATCGCACAAAAAGTAGACAAGTCGGAATTCACTGAAGGCTACGGTAAGCCTGTGGAGGAGGAGCCGTGCCCCCCTGTGGAGGCGCCCGGGCTTGCCCTGGGGAAGGCAACTACCCTCGATAAGTATGCAGCCAAGGCGGAGTTCCTCATGGCCCAGGGAATCGTGAATGGGACTGCTTCTAGAGGCTCTGCTTTTTCCATCTTCAGTGACATCGAGGAGGTCCCAGTGAAAGTGCCGTTGGAGGAGAGCCAGTTGAAGCCGCAGGCCAAAGAGGCCGAGCCGGCTGGTGAGGTGCAGGCAATCGGGGAGGTGCAAGAACAAACTCTAGCTCCGAAATTCTTGACGGAGCTCGAGGATGGGCAGAAAAAGAAGCCAGCAAGAAACGAGGAACAAAAACCACAAGGCAACTGCTTCGGTGGGTGTTGTACCTGCTGGGCTACAGAAGAAAAAAAATCGCAAGCTCCAACCAGCAAGGAACGCCGCAGGAAACAAAAAGGCAGCCAAGGCGCAGGCGGTTTAGTTGGCTCTGGCAGCAAGAGCAACGGCCAAGACGCCGCAGGCCAGAGAAGACGCCGACTTTATCAGAAACGCAAGAAATGGGGAAATATCCGCGGAGTGATCAAGGATGAGCACGGGTGTCCTGTGGATGTTAACCATGTGCACTTGATGATAGAGGAGGTGCGGGCACACGGATTTGAACCCTTCCCTGACTTGCCATCGAGCTCCGAGGAGGACAGCGCCAAGGAAGAAGAAGAGAAACAAGACCCCGCATTTGAAGAACAGGAGGACAAACCGATCTCTAGGATTATAAACACCTCAGCTGACGGTGCGCTGCAGCTCTGGCTGTTGAAGGGCAAGTGCCACATGCTGACGAAGGAGCCGGGGAACGAGGACCTGCAGGCGGACATCATCTCCAAGTTCATTCAACCTACAATCCAGAGGCTTGCGGTGGACACCACCACGTCCACAGAGAAGACAGAGGAGAAGAAGGAGGAGCGGAGCTCCTAATTATTGCCCACGAATTTCGTGTCTCCCAGGCGCCAGAGAGAAGGCCGATGAGCGGATGCGGCGCAGAGGCCAAGCCGCCATCTGCAAGGCAATACGCTGTTCATTCCCCAGCAGTGTTTACATTAAATTAATAGGCATTCCAATGCCCGGGAGACAGGCTCGGAAACGCACACGCCGGCTTATGCACGTACTATAGCAGCGTGGTGTCTCAACAGCTCGCCTGGGGAAAAGGCGCCCTGAGGGAACTAGCAGACACGAGGGACGCTCGGCTAGCAGCCAGCCGCCAAGCATGCACGTGAGAGGCGCAGCACTGCCATGAAAAGGTTTTCTTTACTACTAGACTGACTCTTCTGTTTGCATGGGATCGAGTTGTCATGTTCGCAGCAAAGGTCCTCCATCGGAGACAACTTTTGAATGTGAACACTGAAGCCTCAGTGCCAGACTTTGTTGTTAGTGGCAGGCAGGCTCTTCGCATTGCTTCCCATCCGCATGAATTGGTCTCCCCGTCCCGGTTTTTGGCTCTCATTGGCGCGCTGCCGAACACAAGACGAAAGGCACAAGAGCAGAGATATCCCAAGGCTGGGATTATCTGGCCAAGGGGGGCACTGGATGTGTTTGTTGGGTCATTTTTGTAAGCTGTTAGCAGAAAACAGTAAATGAATGTTCCCGCGGACGTTTTAAAGGAGTCGTGATGAATATGGCAGCCAGAGTGGAATTGGTAGTTCGGTCAGGGCAGGCAGACGCAGTGCGGTTTTGTGTTATAATCTTCTTTCTGTTGGCTGACTGGCTGTTTCTCGTGGGGTATTTCGCCCTCCTATCCCCTCTACTTTTAGGTGCTCGCAGCATCTCTCTCTTTTCCCAGCGGCAATTCTGCGACTTAACAATAAATTGATCAACTCGGCCTGAGCTGTGCCAAGCAGCCTCCTTTGGGCTGCAGGCAAGCTCTCCACCTGTTAACTACTAACTAATTCTTGCCTGTAGTATTTTCAGAGTAGGTACGAAAAGAAATAGGTGTTTATGGGTACTTCGTAGCCCCCGAGGTTCGACGCGGTGCGGGGAGCAGCAAGCGCACACAGCCAGCAGCTGCCTACTCCCCTCATCTCCTATCTTAGTACAAATCTCTCATAGTACGGAGTGGCTCTATGCCTCTGCCCCCAGAGGCCCGCAGAGCCCCGAGGAGCTGCCAGCTACATGGCGAGGCCCCTGTGCGCAAAGCAACATATTCCTTTGGCAGCACGAAGGGTGGGCTGCGGCAGCTTCCCCATGCAGTGCTTACGAGCCAGTTACTTCCAAGGGGAGCGCTTAGAGGCAATTTCAGCCTTCCACTTTCTGACACTTTTCTGCTCGCATTTCTCACACTTCATCACCGGGAAAAAAGGTGCAGAAGCTACTTTGCTCATGAGGGCTGCTTAGCCTGTCTGTTATTTCTGCCTCTGCGCATGCGGGTGCGAAGACGAACGGCTTCCCCGCATGGGACTTCAAGGACCGACGTTTTCTGCTCAGCTACTGGCGGCAAATGCTTGGCTGGGCATGCACGCAATGGCTTCCTAAAAAGCGTCTTCTCCTAAGGCTATCACTCTCCTGTGTGCCTTCCACTCCCCTAAGGACTCAAAAAAGCACAGCGCCGCCCATACGGCTCTCTGCGCTGCAGGACCTAAGGGCAGCGGAGCTGCAAGCCGCTGGCACGCATGCAGCAACTACCACTGGGCAGTTTTCTGCGAGATGTGCAGAGGCACTTTCGCCTTTGTGGCTCAGCAACATTTTGGTGCTAAACATTCGAAAGCGCTGCCCAAGTCGCCGCAGAGAGCATCAGCCTGAGGGCTGAAAGTCGGGGAGCCTTTTGCTGGCAGCTGACCTTGCATTGGCCTCGAGCGACCGCATCTGCAGAGGAGCTTTGCTCCTCCCGTTCGCAGTGGCGGCGCACAGGGTGCAGTTAAAAATGGTGGGGCTGTTGTGTTTTGGGGTTGCCATGCGTGGGGCCGCTGAGAGCCATTTGCGTGCCGCTGCCGTCGCTCATCTGCAAAAGGCACTGTTAGGGCCAACAGGCTGCTGGGAGGGGGAGGCACGCAGCCTCGCATTTGCCCCTGTGCATGCAGCAACTTATTGAGGCTACGGCCTCGCCTATCACAAAGGCGCTGCTGCTGTTGCTGCTGCTGCTGCTTTCTCCCAATGGAGACTCCGCGGCTGCTGCCACTGCTCATTGGCTTTCCGGGGGACTTATAAACACTTTTCGACAAAGTGCAGCGGCACAGGGAGGCTAGCCTCGCCCCTGCAGGAAAAAGAAGCAGCAGCAGCAGCAACAGCAGCAGTAGCGGCTGCTGCTGCTCGCTGCCCTGATATGTTGTCTGGCAGAAGCATCAAGGAACAGTCGGTCTCCCCTGCCAATTGAGAAGGCCATCGCCTGCATGCATTTGATCTCTGCAGCATACAGGAGGCCCCTAAGGCAGGCAGCAGCCCAGAAAAAGGACAAAGGCGCCTTACGGCAGGCAGCAGCCCAGCAAATGAACAGAGGCCGCATGCACGCTGCGCAAAGAAGCAGCGCTTACTGCTCTAAGGCAGCTCCCTCAGCTTCTGCATTGTCCTCATCAAGACCCTCGTAGTCTCTGAGAAGATCTGGATTTGGATTCCACCAGGGAATCGTCGTCAGGAAGAACATCGCCACACCCTGGTAAAGGGCCCTCTTCCAGTAAGGAGGCACTGGGGGCCCTGAGGCCCCGGAAGGAGAAGGGGCCCCGGGGGCCCCTGAAGGAGAGGAGGGTCCCGAGGCCCCCTGGGAGAGCCCGGGGGAGACACCGCCTCTGCCGTCTTCCGCTTGCAGCCGACGCTCCTGCACATTCTGAGCTGTGCTAGCCATGCTGCTCACCCAAGCCCTGCTGCTGCTGCTGCTACTACTACTGCTGCTGCTGCTGCTGCTACTACCTGCTGCACTATCTCCCTCGTTGCGGGGTGTCTCTGCAGCTGCAGTGCTAGTCTCCCCTGAGCAGCAACACCCACAAAGAGATCTCAGGCCAATGCGAGCAGAGCCCAAGCAGCAAAAAAAGAAGGCAGGAGACAGCAGCGGGGGAGACAGGAGACCAGCGCAGGAGATAGGAGAGAACAGCGGAGACACGGGCTGGCAAACTAAAGAGGCCTTTGTTGAGGCACAGACTAAAGGCAGGCAGCTCACCTTCAATGGGCCGGCCAACAGAGGCATGCAGCCGCTGCTGTTGCTGCCGCAGAAGCTGCATTGGCCTGCGCTCCCTTCTCCTCCGCAGCTGGGCCATAGTCTGCAGCAGCAGCAGCAGCAGCAGCAGCAGCAGCGAGATGGGCCTGCTGTAGGAAGAAGGCAGGTGGCATTAGAGCAGCTAGCTAGGCATTGGTTTGGCTAGATGGCTAGCCAGAGCGTCTATTGGAGCAACTAGCTAGCTATTGGTTTGGCTAGCTGGCTAGCCATAGCGTCTCACTGCTTCGAAGGGTTGTCTGTGGCTGGTGCTCGTGATGAGGTCCAGCAGCGGATTAAAGGCCCCGTTGGTATGGAGAAAGGCCATGAGGAGACAGCACACATAAACCCACTTGCCAGCGTCGAACAAAAACAACAAAACCAACAACTTCAAATACATCACCATAAACCGCAACCGCCACGGAGCCTGCTGCTGCTGCTGCTGCTGCTGCTGCTGCTGCTGCTGACCAGCTGCTACTGCTGCTGATGCTGAAGCTGCTGGAGACGCCACTGCACCAGCCGTGCCTGCTGGTACTGCAGTGTGAGAACGCGCAGCAGCAGCAAGGCCATTCGCCTGCTGCTGCTGCTGCATCTGCATGGCAGCAGTCCGTCCCATGGCGGCGGCCTGCAACACAAGGGCAGCGCCAGCAGCATCGCGTGTGACTCTGCATGCGTCAGGTGTACGTACACTAGGGAAACGGAAACAGCGTATCCTTGTTTGGCTTACATCTCGTCTGCCGTCGCTGCTGCCGCTTGGCCCGCCTGTCAGGTGCGTCTGGGCGGCTAAGGAGACCCCAAAGAGGCCTGGGGAAGGTGCATGCCATAGGATGCTGCTGCTACTGCTGCTGTTGCAATGCCTTGCTGCTGCCGCCTCGTGCGTTGCCAGCAGCAGATACAGCTGAAGCTGCGAGGCAAACGAGTGCCACACATGCAGCTGCGCCTCGTAAACTTCCGCAACTCGAAGGGCATGCGCCCGTCTTTCTACCCAAGAACTCCCAGAGGCCCCCAGGGGCCCCACAGGGAAAGAAGGGCCTGAGGAAGCCGGCAAAGCTCCAGCGGCCATTGTGAGGCCCGCATCGCCATGAACTGACACTCTGGCTGCTGCTGGCGCTGCTGGCGCCGCTGGTGCTGCTGGCTGTACAGGTGGCGCTGCTGCTGAGTTGTTTTCTTTGGTCAGCGGAGGCCCTTGGGGATCCTCTGCTGGCTGCTGGCAAACTCCAGGCTGCTGAGCCCCGGCAACAAGCTGGTGCAAGTGATAGACCTGCTGCATGCGCTGCAGCAGCTGCTCGCGGACTCCTGCCGTGGCAGCAGCAGCAGAAGCAGCAGCAAACTGGCCCTGCTGCTGCTGCTGGAGACCCCCAAGGGCGATAGAGCTGTCTGGCGGGGGGTCAAGAGGGGGAAATATCAAAGGCAGTGGGGTGTACAGACTTCCTCCTGGCACGGCAGGCTTCTGTGCGTTTTGCATCCCTACAAACAGCAGATACTCTTAAAGCAAAAGAAAAAAGAGTGGTAGCGTGCTGCTGCTGCTGCTGCTGCTGCACACTGCAGCAACAGGCATATCTCCTCTGCTTTGAGCTGTTAAGGAAGAAGGCCAGGCGAGCCTCTGGGTGGTGTGAAGCCACAGCTGTAACAAAAGACACGCGTGAACCTTCGAGGGGCTGCGGATTTGACTATTTGAAGAGCTCGCTATGTACAGGGCGGGTGTTGCTGGCCGTGCATGTGGAGGAGCTGCTGGTGCTGCAGGCAAGCCAGTGGTGCAGCAGCGGGGAGACACAGCGAGCTTTCTCTGTTTCTTCTGTGTCTCTAACGGCAAAGGATGTTCAAATACAGATAAATGAAAAAAATACCGATTATCAGATGCCCAGGGTGGCATGCTGTGCAGCTGCAGCAGAAGCCAGCTGCAGAGCACAAATCAGCAGCCCCTCCTCAGCCTGCATTTTGCGTGAGTTGTTGCCGCTTTTCTATATTAAAGACTTTAAAACACAAGAAAATTTATTTCCTACATTTACTAAGCGCTTCCAACCGTAGAAAGGAAATTGGGGTCAAGCCGCCAGTTCGTGGGCAAAGCTCCCAGGTGGACCCGTAAGAACTGCGCTGTCTACAAACAGCTCGTTAGCCCTGCCTCTAACAGGAAAGTGTAACTAGCTAGCCAGCTGAGGGGAGATGTGTCACGGAAACGCTCAGCCAGAGGGAGACCTTAACTTCAAAGACGGCAAAAGGTGGAGCAAACAAAGGATATA
The DNA here is from genome assembly GCA_000826945.1 of Eimeria nieschulzi. Taxonomy (NCBI): domain Eukaryota; phylum Apicomplexa; class Conoidasida; order Eucoccidiorida; family Eimeriidae; genus Eimeria; species Eimeria nieschulzi. Next base: position 10,788 of record JRZD01010060.1, read on the forward strand.
TAAGCCACAGGAGATAAACACAAATCGTCTGCTTAGTTATAGAAGCAGCAAAGGAAGGAACGGGAGACAGGTACGCATTTTCTGTCTCAGATGGCGGTTCTTACACTCCAGAGCTATCCATTTGGGGTGCTAGTGAGAGCCCACTACACCTGGCCAGGCCATATTGTGTAAGGTTTAATGGCCCTAGACATTAGCCTGGGGCCCCACAGGGGGCCCCCCTTTCAGAGGGGTACAGGAGCAATGGTGTTTCATCGGGGCCCCCATTTGCCCTCTCGTGCATGCGACCACCCAAGAATAACCCCGCAAGTCCCTCATGCATTGTTTGGGGCTGTTTCCGTGAGAGACGCGAAAACCTGCTCTATCACAGGAGGGAGGAGCCTGAAGCAAGGGGCAACGAGGGCCAAGTGTTGCAGCGGGAGGTGCAGGCCGTCAAAGGCGTACAGCACTGCGGGCTTGCGCGGGCTTTCCTCCCCCCCATGCGTCTCTTCCCCCTCAAGGCCCTCGGGGCCCCTCTCGCCCAGTGGGATGTGTGGAATCTGTCAGTCAGCAGCAACACAAGGCGTGAGTTTCTGCTTGCACACATTGCCGTACGTATCGCCGCGCTGGCACTCTACTAGCAAGGGATTGAGGAGACAGCAACAAGCGCTCTGGAGACACCTACCTTCGGGTAGCGCTGGCTGAAGTGCGTGAGGATAACGTGCTCGCAGCCGCACTCGGCAGCTATGAAAACATCCACAAAACCCTAAACCCTAAAACCCTACCCTGTGATCTTCAGAGTATACCTTCGAGCCCTCAGCTGTACAGGCAGCTAGCCCAGGGAGACAGAGAAAGAGATTAGCCGGCCTGTCGCCTTAGGGGCCTCTCACCGCCACGGAGCACTTCGCTGACGCAGGAATGTTTCTTCTCCAAAGCCTCCACTTGCAGTGCGTCTTCAAATGTGGCTGAGGGCGACAAACAAACATACACAAAACAGAAGGGTCTCCGAGGACAGAGAGTGACAAAAAGACACAGAGACGGGCCCTAGCGGGCAGCAGCAAGTGCTGCTTGCCGCTCAAGAGACTTTTGCGTCTCATCTCCCCAAAGGAGACACCGAAAAGATCAGTTGGCAGACGTGCCTATAAAGGCAGATGTATCCTTAAGCGCTACAAATACCCACTAGGGGCCCCTCCCTCTCAGGCTCCTGCCGGACTGACCCTCGTGTAAGAGTGCACCGCATTTGCTAGCCAAGGCAAACAGCTGGGGACAAGGCCTCGTGTCTCCTGAAAAGACGAGGCTGATGTCGTTGTAGTCGATACGCACCCCGAAAGAATCAGGGATGTGGTCCACCTAACAGCAAATACAAGGACTTGGGACTTAGGGTTTAGGGTTTAGGGCTTTCGAATGCCTCTCCCTTTCTCTAGCACGCAGAGACAGCACTGCTTTCTTGACAGGGGGGGAACTCGAGAGACAACAGGGACCAGCAAGGGACAAGGGAGACAGTTGCGGCATTGAAGGAGACAGAAAAAGGGAGGAGGCAGCACGGGGGCACAGGAGGGACACAAGGGGACAGCTAAACCCTCACCTCCACAGTGCGTATTGCCAGGCCCGCTGCCTCGCCAGCCCAGCAGGCAGCAGCAGCAGGCGGCAAATGCTCAGTAGAGAAGGGTTCCGCAAGAGTCGAGACAAGACTATCGCAACTAATAAACTCATGTGGCATTGCCGCTATCTCCTTATTGGCAAACGCAAGCCATTCCTGGACTCGCACACATAGATACATGCCCAAACCCTAAACCCTAAACCCTAAACCCTAAGCCTGAGAAAGGGTGGAGAGCTGTCTAAGCAGCACATAAAGCAGACGCAGCTGTGGCAGTCGCAACAGCAGGTGGAGGTACACCTGAAGGCGGGCAGGTGCAATGACTAGCGGGGGTTTTGCGTCAGGCCAAATCGCCGCACGGCACTGCAGAAGCGGGAGCAGCCCCAAGTGGTGATCCGCGTGGCAGTGGGAGATAAAAATAAACCTAAGAGCAGCAAAGCACCAGAAGCGCATCCCCGCCTGTCTCCTTTTGCCCTTCTCGAGGCGAGGCAATCCCTACGCAGTGCTCGCCGTCACCAGCAGCAGCCCATGCCTCACTGTAGAGACAGCAGCAGCTGCAGGAACTCTTCTTCTGTTTGCGTTGTTCCCCTCAGCTGCGACAGAGACCCCTCGCCCAAGTCGAGAGCCACGCCTGGAGACGGAGACAGCACCACAAGATCGGAGGAAACGAGGAGTCAGCCAGCTGTTTTTTTGTCTGCCTGTATGTGTCACAGTGCCTCAGACGGAAAGGAGAAAGGAGACAGCAAGGGCCAGAAGCACATTGAGGCAGAAAGAGGCCTTACTAAGGCGAGACGTCAGCTGGAGAACTGAGGCAGACACGTTGCGGTAGTGCGAAGGAGCGGCCGATCCCGTCCCCAGTATCTTCAGCGCAGGCCCATCGAACTGGAGGGCCTCACGGCTGCCTTTAGGCCTTGGCGAAGGCAAGTGGCAAGCAAACGAGGACTTGAGCTCCTCCAGAGCTGAGGGAGAGAAGAGCGTCTGCAGCAACGAACAGGTAGAGACAGGAGCAGCACCAACAAGGCCACGCGTCGTGCCCTCCCCTCCCGGTGCTGTTGCTGTCTCCCGCTGTCTCCTGCTGCTGCAAGGCATGCGTCTCTGTCTCCGCACCTCAAAGAAGTTAAGGGGCAGCTCCGAAGGCGACTTGGGGCAGTCGTCAAGCAGAGCCTGAAGAGACAAACCCACAACGGAAGGAGACAGCAGCAGCATAAGGAGCAAGAGAGGCCTGTCAGCGGAAAGAGCAGGCAGATGCATACGGCCTTGGGCACCCATCAAGCCGGCATGCCTTAAGTGTCTCCTTCTGCACACGGAGCAGCTTTGCAGAGAGACAGCCGCAGACAGAGAGACACAGAAAAAGACAAAGCGCACTCGTGTTGGTGGAGACAGCCAGAGTTTGGCCAGCGGCTCAACGGGCGCCAGAGCTTCTTGGGGGCAAGGCAAGGGAGACTCCCACGCTGAGGATGTCTCCTCTTCTGCTGTCTCCTCCTGTCTCCGAGGGAAAAGGGGAGGCATTAGGATGTGCAGCAAATGGTTCAGACGCGCAGCATGCAGAAAAGGATTTGAAAAGCGCTGCAAGTGGGACCTGCAGGTAAGGAGACGCCCGATGCAGCAGACGCTCTTTGCGTAAAGACGCAAACGCTTTGTGACTCTGGGTGTGTCTGTCTCCTTAGTTCCTTCGGGCTCAGCGCTTTGCCCTCTGCCTCTAGGCTGGCCTTTGTGCACAGGCCGTCTTCGCTGATGACGCATCTGGGGTTCGCTGTCTCTGTCTTTTGCCCTCTTCCCCTCAAGCCCCATTGCGGTCAACGGCTAACCTGTTGCAGGGAACGTGTCTCGTCCCTGGAGACGACAAGGCCTCAACGAGGGCCTTGTATTCTGGGCTGTTAGCGACCTGCAAAGACACTCAAAAAGGGTAGCGCCCAGTAGTGTGCAAACCGAAAAAGACATGCGAACGAGAACGCTTGTGCCTAGACTAGAGATATTGCGGGCAAGAATGTCTGCTGGAGACAGAAAAGATCGAGGGCTAGCCAGATGAGAGAGGCAGACGAAGACAGTGGCAGCAAGGTGCAGCGCTGCGTATGGCGCATCAAAGGCCGAGGGAGACAGGGAAGAAAGCAGGGGCAATCGCAAGAAAGACCCAAAGGAAGCCCGCAGAAAAGGGAAACAAGGAGAGAGAGAGAGAAGAGAGATAGAGACAGGTAGAGAAATAAAGAGAGGAGAGAGATAGAGACAGGAAGATAGATAAAGAGACAGGGAGAGAGAGAAAGAGATAAGGAGAGAGAGAAAGAAAGGAGAGAGAAAGAGATAAGGAGAG
>JRZD01010061.1:3721-16461 GCA_000826945.1 Eimeria nieschulzi
TAATAATATAACCTCCATTAACCGTGTGACACGCAACGTAGCAGCAAAGCGTCTCAATCGGTTTTCAGTTGAAATGCAAAAACAGAGTCGACGAGAACACACGCATGAGCTTTCAGTAGATCTGAACAACTCTCTGGCGATAATGTACTAATTTACGAATACAAGTGGACATTTCGCATGCTTTTAAATCCTTAAACTCACGATTAAACACGTCAGAAAAGGGTTTATTTGTCTTCACTAGAAAACGGACAAACTTTTTATCCGTCCTTTTGCTACTTGGAGTGTATGCCCAGCGTCGCCAAGTCGTTCAGTTCATGTGCTTTCTGGTGTGACAGCAAGTAGGGAAGGGACGTCATATCGCGTATCCTGCATGCGGAAAAAACAGTAAAAACAAATATAAATTGTATACAATACACAGAAACAAAAACGAAACCAAGTTAAATGACGCTTTCGTCCCTCTGCCTCTGCTCAACTATCTTCAGGTGTATGTACACCCCAGAATGCCGCACCGGGAAACCGTGCGGATAAAGGCAAATTGGTTGTCTTGAAAAGCAGTGGATTCCACAATGGTGCTGCGGCAATTCCAAATACAAAGTAAATTAAAACTGCAGTGAAAACGAATAGAATAAAAGACATCCATTACAAAGAATACGTGTTTCTCCTTGCTCATGCTCACTAGCAAATTAAATAGGTTTTCGCTGTAATTTAAAAGACCATCAAGGATTAAGACTTTACTTGTTCAGCGAGTAGACTGCAGGCTCCCGAAGAATGTTTTGGGCCTCTGATTCGTTCGAAAAAAGGAATACGTCGGCTGTCGAGGGAGCGTTAAAGTCGAAACACGCCATATGGAAAAACAAGAGAGACCTGCAGAAGTAAACAAGTGGGCATTTTAATCTTGTAAATCCAGACGCATCGCCATCTCAAATGAAACAAAAACCTGGAATTTCGCGTCCATGCGAGCAAACGCATCGTTAAGGGAAGGAAGCTCTCCGATTTGCACACACTGCAGAGGACTGGCTAGACAGTAGCAATCGGCCTGTTCAGGGTTTGGGGGTTAGGGTTTGAGGTTTAGGGTTTAGGGTTTAGGAGTTAGGGTTTCGGGTGTACCGGATGCGCGTTGGCGTGAGGAGAGTCGTGCCGTCGTTTGTCATCAACTGAAAAATCGCTTCAGCTAAGCTGCAGAGAAAAGAAATCAAGCACTTTTTAAACGTTTTATATGAAGGACAAGTTTAAGTAAATAAAAGGGAATAAAGAACAACTTAAATTGTTTTATTTATTTCCGTCTATTTATATTTATTTAACGTTGCTTTTTATTAGTTAGCTTTTCTTCGGTCGGCACCTCGGACTAAGATTCAATTCTCTTTCCGCCGCGACTATCCATTCCTCAGCTGAAAACATTTCAGGTTCTTTACAATGCTGCACTCACCACAAAAATATATAAATACTTTTATTTATATTTCTACATCAGGTGCTGCATGCGTTGTCGCCTTATACGCCGAGAAAAGCAGAAAAATCCATCAAGAAGCAAATACAGACGAGGTGTCTGTACACCCCGAAGTGGAAATTCCCCATGAGCTCTTTACACTCTTTTCAGATCAAAATATAAATAAAAAGCACGCCAAGCAAACAGCAGCATCCACAGGTAAAAGAAGGAACAAAAAGGGCAAATAAAGCGCTTAAAAAGCAGAAATAAAGAAAACGACAGGAGACCAGACGAAACAACAAACAGCAGCTAATAAACTTGCCACGGCCATGGCGTCAAAAGCTTCTCCAAGTCTGCAAAATTTCTTTCGAAATGCTTGGCGCATCTCCTCCATCAATTTCACAGCCTCTGGCACGCCCAGCAAGCGGAAGACGGGCACCTCCGCATCAAACAAAACCCGCGTGCCCCTGCAGAACAAATCATATAAACCCCAAACCCCAAACCCTAAACCCTAAACCCTTAAACCTGCATTCTTAGAGGCTGATAGCAGCTTTTTTGCAGTGTATGTAGTGTGTGTTTCGCTGAGGGGTAAAAGAAGAGGGCAGCAGATCGGTCGGTTTCGGGTGTACAGACACCTTTCGTAAAGGACGTCAATGAGGCTAATGAACCTCCGAATTTCGTTAGGAAATTGATCCATTTGATGCAAATCGGGAATTGAGCGAAGAGACAAAGTGTGGAAACGGGAAGCCAAGGCTAAATAATCCGAAGGCCCGACGTTAGCAACGCAAAGTTCTGCAAAGGTGAACGCGGTGTATGGACCCCTCATCAAAGGAACCTGCGAAAGTCAGCAGGAGGAAGAAACATACAAATACTTTATTGTAACGGAAATAGAAAAACAACTTCCACACTCCATCGAGGCAGCACCTGCTTCGGCAGAGCAGAGGAAATTTCACGAAAATAAAGTCCAAAGCTTCAACTGAAGTGTACATACATTGTAAATACCTCCACAAAGGTCTACGTTGAGGGTATTCATAAGAATACAACGCACATGCACAAGAGGCTCTAAAACCCAAATAAAAAGAGGCCTGCCTCTTTAAAATTAAGGGTTTAGGGTTTAGGATTTAGGGTTTAGGGTTTAAAGCGGGCCTTAAGCGTCCTGCCCATAGCGACTTTTATCTCTCCGGGCTCGAGGGGCCCCCCTGCAGCTTTTTCCAACTGCCGAAAAATTGCCTCTTCGGCTCTTGGGGGGGCGTAAAAAAGGCTGCGGCAACTGACGCCTCCTTTTGCTAATCTGAGGAGCAAAAAACAAGGAGGCCGTAGCTTTTCAAACTTGATGTAGGTTGGAAGTAGGGGTGTTCCGGTTAGGGTTTAGGGTTTAGGGTTTAGGGTATAGGGTTTGTTACCTGTAATCTTTTTTCGTATCAATTTTGTGTACTTTGCAAAATTTCTCTAGCAGGGAAATAAAGGGCAGAAACCTCTGGCGGTTTAGACCCCCTAAGTAAAGTTCTTGAGGAGGCAGGTTTGACGTAGCAATAACAACAGCCCCAAACTGAACCGCATGCAAGCTAAGGGAGTTAATAAAGGTTGGAATTTGCTTCTTTGTTTATTCTATTTCAAAGAGTTTCTGTTTGCTGAGTAAATGCTCCCTTAAGTGACGATCAGTTTGGGGTGTACATACAGAAAACAAACCCTCAAAAAGCCGCTTCATTATCATCGCATCCGTGATATGAACCACCTGAAGCAGCAAAAAACCTCTAAACCCTAAACCCTAAACTCTAATGTGCAAATCTAAAATCAAAACTGTTAAACCCTAAACCCTAAACCCTAATCGGTACATTTATAAAACCAAAGGTTAGGAGGACTTTGGCAAATCACCTGGAATTCATCGAAGCATAAAACCTTTGCTTTCTGCCGGATTTTCCTCGCGACTTCAATTAGCGGATCTCCCACTTCCGGCTGTTCCATTTTCACGCGGTGTAACTCCTGCAACAAACCACAAAAAACCACACGGACGCAAAAATAATTAAACTAGCTTTCGATTTGTTTCTTTGTTTGTGGGTGTTATAGTTAAATGCCCATTTGCTTATGAGAAGCTCCTTTAAGCCTTAAGGATTAGAGGAGGCTCAGGTGTCTAGTGTACTTTGAGGGGACGCGTCGCACTGTAAGGAATTCTAAGCCCTAAGCTCTAAACCCTAAACCCTAAACCCTAAACCCTAAACTCTAAACCCTACCTGCTGTACGTCAAGCATGAATTGGTGAAAATGAACTCTCAGTTTCCTCTTAATGGACAAACAATCGAAGAAGGCGTCAAGAATCATCGTCTTTCCCTGCCCCACCCCTCCCCAAATGTAAATACCCCTTATTTTCGGGGTTAAAGTTTCTGCTGCTTTTGCTGGGGTTTGCGGCTTTTCCTCTGAGACACAACAGCGCAGATGTTCCTAATGCACGACCAGCATCTATCTCTGATAAATTCATCATAATCCTGCTTCGAAGGATTGGAAAGGGGAAAGAGAGTGAGGTGTACGTACACCTCACTCTCTTGCCCTGGGAGGCTAGCTGCACATCCCTATAAACAGGTGTATTTACAAAGTGCTAGAGATATGAATAGTACTGCGTGTAGTTTCGCAGGCAATCTCTCTAAAACTGCCAGTGTATGAAAAAAGTTAACATATCTATATATGAGCAGTGTATATACAGATAAAAAGAGATATATCTGCCTATTTGCTAGAGAGACCCACGGGGAGCAGAAGGCCAGGAGACAAGGCGTCCAAACAAGGAATACAATCCATTAAACACCTGTGCAAAAAGGAAGATTCAAACCCTAAACCCTAAACCCTAAACCCTAAACCCTAAACCTCTGCATTTACTAGAACCCGAAAGAGGAACAAGGAGGGTTTAAGGGTGAGGGTTTGGACCGGAGGCTGGGGGGCCGTGGGATCTTCTTCTGCTTCTGCTGGCATTGCGGCTGTCTCTGCATCAAACGCATCGGGTCTCCTGAAATTGTCTGCTTCTATTGCGTCCAATAAAACCTAAAACAAAAACACAAACCCTACTGATGCTTAAACGTGAAACAGCTTCTCCCAATTTCAACCGTCTTCGCAGCAAATAAACCCTAAACCACAAACTTCAAACCCTAATTTACAAACCCCAAAGCCTAATCCAGCACATGCACCTCTTTCACGAGTTACTGCTCCACATCTTGGAGACCAGCTCTGACAGGCTTCTAGATGTAAGCCATAAAACCCTAAACCCTAACCCCGCAGCCTAACCCTGAACCCTGAATCCCGACTCTGAACCCTAAACCCTAAACGCTCACCTGCATTTCCTTCATGAGGTCTTTCTGAGCCTCACTGGGTTCGAGGTTTCCATGCTTTAGCAAATCTGAGAAATATTCCAGAAGCCTCGTGGGATTGTCAGGGTCGACCTCGAGGTAGTTCTTCTGTAAGTCTGTTTCCCTTGGGGTGAAGGTGGGGGCTCCCCTTAGAAGACCAAGAGGTTCTTTGCCGGATTGTGGGAGAGACACGCTCTCGCTTACATGGATGTGGGCCCCAATGCCTCTTCTCTGCTCAAACTGGAGGGGGCCCCTTAGGGGCCCCCGGCGGGTCTTTGGTGGAGTTGCTGATGCAATTGAAAAAAAGCGCCTGGATTTAAAAGAAAGGGAGCCAGTGCTGCGGCAGCTGACCGTGAGGCAGCGAGCAACTTGTGCTGGCGGTTGCTGCATTCTCTCCGTAGACTTCGTGGTTTAGGGTTTAGGGTTTAGAGGCTCCAGGGAAAATGAAGGGCGCAGTATGCAAGAAAATACTCTAATTATAAAAACTCCCCCCAAAAACATATTGTTTATTCTATGGATGTAATTCCTAAAATCCGAATCTTATAAAGGGACCCTCTGGGAGAGGCTCAGTTTGCCTCTTTTAGGCTTAAAGGGATGCGACAAAGAAGAGGATTCAAGACATTTCAATATACACGGAAAAGAAAAAGATAAAAAGCCCTCCGCTGAGATATTTTTACTTTTTGCTGGTTTCTCTAAATGATATTTAAGAACACGTCGAGCTGATCGATGCTTCGTGGGGGCTGAGCTGCCACTTTTAGCGTAAACAAACCGAATATCTGAAAATAAACATTAATAAATATAAATATAACATTCTGCTTTTCACCGTGTTTAAAATAAAATGTGACAAGAAAACGCTTTAAATCGACTTTTTCCCTGGAAGAAAGCAAAAATAAATAACATGTTTCCGCTTCATCCAATGAAGCACCCTATTTCCTTCCTGTGCTCTCCATGGGTAATAGAGCTGACCATGCCAAATCTGAAAGAGAAATGCGAATTTAGTCACCACAGTTTCATTGAAACACAAAAACCATAGATTAGTAATATTTCTAAATAATGTCTGCAATTTAAAATATCTGAAACTACCGAGAAAATATCGTATGTTCCTGTCCATGGTTTCTTTCTTTTTGCCGCCATATTCCAACCGCCAATGAAACCTTTTCGATCCTTCTAAATAATTTCGGAAAATCTTTATCAATTATTCAGAAAAAATGTTAATTTCATTTTCCATGATGTTTGTGAAAAGTATGTTTGTTATTGTGTTTTTGAACAAAGCTGTGTTACGGACGGGATGCAAAGTTGCTGGGGTGTATGCATGACGATGCATTCCTTTTCGCCGCCATCCTGGCAGTTGAGACCATGAGACAAGAAATTAATCGTTTCGATGGATTGAATTGAGTTGCTCTGTTTCCCAATTTGAACCGCACATAAATGTCTATGATACTTCTCGTCTTCTTATCCGTCTTCTCCGCTGATTCGGTATGCGCGCTCAGGTGTGCATTGACATGCCAATGAACAACCCACGGTTTAAAACTTGCAGTCAACGGCCCACAGAGCTCGTCACAGAATATTTTCAAGAAAAAACAATTCACTATTTAACTTTCTGCATCTTGAGGGTAAAAGCGATCATTTCTGTCCATGAGAAACACAAAAAAACTATCGCTCCTGACCTCGCTTTCAGATGCGCTTGCAGATTGCCCGCGGCCTGAAGTAATTGAAGGCAGTTCTAGTGGAATTGTTAGGTATTCCAAACACCAATATTCAGCAATGTCGTCCACTGGGCATTCCTTATTCGCAGCTTTAATACAGCAGAGCAGGTTCGCACCAGCGCTGCCACCAATATTCAATTGAAACACAAGTACACCCATGGGACAGGCATGCTCGGAGGATCCGAGATGCGCATATTTCATGTTTAATCAAAAAGAGGCAAAGCTGTACAAGTGTAGCGACGCTCAGGGGTGAATATTCCTTTTTTAAATGAAAAAAGACACAAAAAAAAAGCATTACAATAAAAATTCCAATGAATGCTGCAGCTATTCCAGAGCATCTCCCAGCACATCGTAAACAGATTTTCTACCTTTATCTTCCCTTGGCAACGCAGAATCAACCGCAGATGGGTAATCGGAGTAAAACCCTCCACTATCCAACGATCTCCATTCGCATTCGAAATAAACAAGCAAGTACGGCAAGCCGGCCGACAAACCCTAAACCCTAAACCCTCTTCATCCTATAGGCCCTTTGCGCAAACGTGGTGGAACAACGGAGTGTATCCTCCATGGACGAGGCAATAACTTTGTAGGTTGTTTTTGAATATGAAGTCTGCCACTATTCGGATTGTTCAAGTGTCTAGGTGGGCGGACATTAGCACAGAACTTCTCACCGTTAATTTAAATCAAGGATCTCCCGGGCCTGCCCCTGCGTCTATGGTGGGTTTCGGTTGCGCTTACATCCAACTCGGTAAACCCTGAATCCTAAACCCTTAACATGTTTCTGGAGCGCAGATGGCCTACTACTGCAACGGAGCGATAGAGTGAGCCCGCACTCCTTGGTCTTTGCTTAGTGTGTAAATATACTTTTCAATTATGACAGGAGCATACAAAGGAACGGTTAGGAGCTTGCAGAATCATCTCAAACGAACAAAAAACATTTAAAAATTGAAACTATGCACTGAACTTCAGGCTTCGTCACAGTCCGGCACGACCCCTCCCGCCCGCCTATGCCAGATGCGGTCTGTCTGTGTACACCTCAAAAACCAAAACAATAGAAATCAGTCAGAATGGAATATATGCAGACATTTACTGCGCCTTGCGATCTAAATGGAAGCATCGTGCCCGACAGTTCAAAAGTAGAGCAAGGTTTACAGCCTGGTGAGCCCAAACGATATTCAGGTGTATGGACACCAGAGCATGTACTATACCAAACCCCATCAGGAGAAATAGCGCAAGCAAAACGCATGCATTTCTAACCTCAAACCCGCACTTCAAAAGTCCGAAACCCTTCCTTTATGCGCCCAATCGCCATGGAGCGTCGGTTCAGGCCCTTTGTATTTAAATCCAAACTCCCCTGAACCATTCACCCCCTTTTTCCATTCATTATTGCTTTCCTTTTGCTCCTCTACGGGAACCTTTGTTTCTTCAAAAGTCTGATCTTCAAGTGGAGCTGTAGATACACCTGAACATGCTTGTTCAAGCTGACCATTAATATTCTTTGCTTTCTGCCGGGAGGAACCTGCCCGACTGATTTTAAGCAGGCGTTCTACGGCAGCCGGTGAGAGTTGCCGCTTCTGCTTTCCACCTGGTGGAATGGTCTTGTCGGCACCTGGAGAAGCTGGGGTGTCTGTGGAGGAGCCAAACCGTCTGACGCCTTGACGTTCATGAATAAACTTTCCACCTGCGAAGCCCCATTATTGCGAAGACTTAAAAAGCACTATTCCCTGTACACTCGGGTGTACGTACGCGGCAAATAGAAATACGCTGAGTGCATGCAAAACGAAAAGAGGGGTTAGGGACTATAGGGCTTGACAGGTGGCGGCTTACTTCCACTGCTAACAAAGAAGAACTGCTGCCTCTGTGCCCCTGTGCCTTTTCTTGATCCGAAATCGGTAGAAATTGTTTTAATGCAGGCAGAACACGCCGTAAAAACCGCCGAGATTGAAGGCAGCTGTCTGGACACCGCCAACAGACGGGTACAGCTTTCTGCGAGTAGATACGTCATAGATAGAAACAAATATTCAAAGACAAGGAGCGGCAAGATTGCCCACCGTGGAGGCTCTTCATTCCGCTTCTAAGCAGAAAACGCAAGAAAATATTCAAAAATATATACCTAATTTGCATCATCAACAAAAAAAAAGAAAGCCAACAACTCATGGGATTGTTTGCATGCGTCTGTGGGAGCCCAAAAGAGGACGTCGGCGCCTCTTTGCCTGCTCAGCCTTCGATCGCAAGAATATAAATTTCAACTTTGAGAGATGTGAAGTGGAATTTTGATTTCTACGAACACCCCCTTCCGCTTGCGGTGTCTGTACACCAAACAGAAAGCCGTTTTTTGAGTCGTCGGTGTTTGATTTTGACTCGTCGCCACAAGAGAAAATAAATACAGTCCTGAAGTGTCGTTTTTTTGTTTGCTTTTACTTTCACCGGCAGAGACGAAAAGAATGGGTTTTGCAGTTTATTTTTGTTTAACCCGCCATCCCTCGCGCTGTCGATGCCAGCTGTCTAGACAGTGGAAGGAACTTTTGTTCCTCTGAATCGAAGTGTCTGCAGTGCATTTAATTTCTCTTCTCACGCGTGAAGCGCAAGATCATCCGTCTGCTTCTTTTCCCAACTCTGGAGTTGAAGAATGTTCTATTTTCAGCATTCTCTCTAAGTCCATTTTCTTGTTCTCTGTATGTACACAATGCATATAATCTAGTGTATTTTTATTTCTATTTATCTGTTTATTCCAACATGGCGTACGACAGGACACAAGAGTTTGTAGAGGCGGCAGAGAGGCTGGGCCTTCCTGGGAATGCCGATCGCAGCGACCCCAAAAAGAAATTTTCAGATGCAGCAGACAAACAATTCAACGCGCTGGCGGCAGAGATGGGCAACACGCTGCATAGCACGTCTCTCAAACTGCAGGAGCTTGGAAAGTGTACGTACACCCCAATAATCTATACATGTAGATATAGCTCAAACGAATGTCTATCCTTCTCAGTTTATTACTTTTTCTCCATCCTTTCCGCCTGAGACCCGCTGCGTCTCAGTGGCGCGCCAATGCGGCATCTACAACGACAAGACCACGCAGATTCAAGAGCTTACTTTTGATATTCGGAAGGTTAGTTACGGTTCATAACTGAGAGGGATGGAGACAAACAACACATAAATCTTTTTGTTCGTTCAACGTGCAAGAGCGATCATCCTTATTGTTTTGCGCAGTTGGCTATCTTTCTTACGGACTTGAAATGGGGGATTCGGGTTTTTGTGTGTTTATTGTTCCTCTTTCTGTACGTACACCAGACCATCAACGCTCTGAACTTGAAAGTAGATACACTGGAAAAAGCCGGGGCAAACGTTGGCGGAGGGAGCGGCCATTCGAAACAACATTACGTGACGGTGACACAAGTCCTCAAGACGCGTTTGTTGGACGTGACAAAAGAATTCAAAGACATCCTTATGCTCAGAACAGAGGTAAACACGCGGACGAAATGGCGCTGTATATACACCTCGCATTCCTCGCATCCTTTGCAGCATCTAAATGCATGGAATTCGCCGTTTAAGATGCAAATAAGACATTAGGACTTTAACACAAACTCCATCCTGTCATACGCCATGTCTGCGTGTATCTATATATTTATATACCTGTATACCTGCGCATACAGCAGGATCTCTGAAAGCAAATTGGCATATCTGGACATGACCGTTGAGGTCCAGCTGCTACTTTTGTCTATGCATTTTTCTTGACAGAATCTGAAGCGGCAAGATAGGAGGAGAAATTTATATTCTTTTGGGGGCGACTCGGGCACTATAGACGCTGACGAAGGTGTTTATGATGTGGAGGGGTACGTACAGATGGCGTTCACGGTGTAGGATTTGGGGTGTACAGACACAGCCGTCACCTGTGAAGAGAATAAATTGTGTTGTGTTCTCAGAGGCCAACATGTAGCTCTGGTGTCTAGACAGGGCCAGTCGTACGCACAGTCTCGAGCAGAGGTAAACAGCAAAAGAGACATTCGTGTAGACCCTAAATCTTTCTTTTCATTGTCTAGGGCCTACTAGGGTTTAGAGTTTAGGGTATGGGTTTAGAACAGCGCCGTTGCGCTACCTTTTGAGCAGCAGCGTTAGCAAGCAAATTGGGGTGTACATACACCTCATCTTGTTCGTATTTTTTATTTTTCGAGAGGGTTTTTGACGTCTTGTCTGCAGGCAGTTGAAAACGTTCAGCGAGTGATTGGGGAGTTGGCCAGCATTTTCCAGAGAGTAGCGACGATGATAACTCATCAAGAAGAAATGATTCAGAGAATCGATCAAGACCTCGACACGTCAATGGCTCACATTAGGGAAGGTACTGCACAGGTTTATACAGATGCTTATTTCGAAGTGGAAAGAACAAAGGGGCTGCTGCTTGCGAGTTCGGGTTTTTTTGTTGTTTGCTGTTTAGGAGGTAGAGTGTAGTAGGGTTTGAAGGGAATATTTGGGGTGTATGTACCCCATGATTGCCTGCACAGGACAGGGCGAACTCTTGAACTTTTACAACCGAATTTCTTCCAACAGATCGCTCATCATTAAGGCAAGACGAAAACAAACAGAACTTATCTGTCTCTCTCGCTGCCTCTTATTCCTCCTGTTTCCAAAAATAGAATGAATGGTTTTATAAAATGCTTCGGGGCTGCATGCATGCATGCGGTGTGCAGGTGTTCCTGATGCTGATGGCGTTCATTCTATTTTTCGTGTTTTTCCTGAGCTAGTTGTTGCAGCATTACCGGAGGACTGCGACAGGTCTCTTCTTCTGCTGCCATTGTTTCGCATTTTGTATAATTTTGTTCAAACGACTTTCTTTCTTAAAGTTCGAAACAAACCCCTGAAAATTGTGTCTGACTTGTGGCCTCGTGTGAGGCTTCCAGCGGACCTCCTTATTGTGATGTTAGCTTTTCACTCCTTTGCTGTCTCGCACCTTTGAGGTTTTGAGGGAGGTTGCTGTTTAGCAGCAAGAATGTACGAATATCTGCTCAGCTAGTTATTTATTTATCCGTCTTCTAGTGTACAGACACCTCGTATGCACGCAGCTGAAGTTGCTTCGTAGAGATCCGTGCGGGCAATTTTTGTACTTTTTTTTTTAAATATTATTTCTTTCTCGTTTATCTTCTTTCTGAGACATTGTTTTGTTGGTAGGCAACTTCTCGACTGGCTCTATCTTTTTCGTCTCGCTAGTTTTGAGTGGTGTTGCTAACGTCAATAACAGCAAAAACCAAAAGGTTGGAGTTGGTGGTTTCTGTGTCTTTTTGACACTACTGGGTCTTTTCACGTTGAACGCATGGACTGAAAAAATATCAATAAACGTTTTTCCGATGCTTTTCTCATAATGTACACAGAAAGGGTATCAGCTTATTACACCCAATGGGTTTGTCTTTCAGGTCTACGCCAAAAGGAACGAGTTGTCACTTCTCTGCATCTTCACGCAGCATCTGAAAGCTTGAACAACGGATTTTGTCTAAACCCTAAACCCTAAACCCTAAACCCTCGTCCAAACGTGTGTAGAAATGAAATAGTGGAAGCTCTTTTATTTGCTCGGCATTGGTTTCAAAAACCTGTTGCAAATAACGTCCTTTTTGCCGTTCTTTCCGTAGAGGTGGAACTGCATGATCATTGCCCTGCCATACGTGGGGTCTGGCAGAACTGCTCGTGTTTCTAAAACCTCTCCAATTTTCTTGTTGTGTCTCCGCTGCTGCAACGCCTGAAAAGGCCGCCCGTTTTCAAGCCAAGGCACGCTGTGTTGCCCTAGAAACCAAACAGAAATAAAACAGCCGATAATACAAACAGAAATTGCAACCGAAATTAAAACTGAATGCATTTGTTGTGTTTTTACACTCAGAAAAGCTCTTGCGGCTCTGCAGATGGGAAGAGAAATAAGTAAAGGTTGAGGGATGCACAGCACAGCTGCATTTACAAAAAACAAGGTGATCACATGCTGAGTTCGCGTGTTGGTCGTACATACACCTAAATACGTACTCTAACGTATTTCTTTGTTTAGACACCTCAACGCTACTCAGCAAAGGAATTGAAACAAATGTGGCCGTGAGAACGCTTAAGGTTTATTAGTTGCAGTTTAGTATTTGTTTTCAGTTTAGTATTTACCTATTTGCACTACTCCCTCCCAAGCTCCGCAATCCGGGTCCTCGTCAGTTGAAGGCGAGCCGTCGAGCCTCATGCGCATGTGGCGAAAGCCCAACGGAATTGTCAAAACGACATGCAAAACTTGTTCTTCTTCCTGTGAAATTAAACGCAACACAAT
>JRZD01010062.1:5778-16113 GCA_000826945.1 Eimeria nieschulzi
GCAGTAGGCGTGTTGCTATTTGCCTTTTTTGGAGGCCCCTAGTAACGACTCCGTGTGGAGCAAGAAAGCATCTTGAGATCTAGCGGAGGAAAAGAAAGTGTATATTTTCGATACCACTGTGACGAACTAAGCCTCAGATTGTGGAGTCGCTGAGGAGCACCGCTCAGCAGAGGCAATTATTATAGGCCAGCTTGTAGATGTAAGAGAATTCGCGTACCTGCGAAGTGGAGTATGAACTCTGTGCACACCGAACACATCTACTGTGGAGTGTTGCGCTAATGGGGACGTCACTCTGTTGTATCTACAACTGTTGGTGCCATGCAACGACGTGGAATCTTTTGTCTCTTGCGGCCTATCCAGGCGGAGACGGAGCCCCCTTCTACTCCATCGTGTCTAGGGGTGTCCCTATGTGCAGCCAACAATTTCTCCTGGGGTACCTGTCTAATTCTAACGTGGTCGTTTCTGTTTTTGGAAAACCTAGAGCATCTCTAAGTGAGAATTCTTTCGGGTTTCTGGTGATAAATTCTTGGGGTTAAGGGAGACAATATTCCTTGTTTGTGCACGAATGTAAATTCCGTTACCTCAAGTACTAGCAGTTTATTTCCATTTCTAGTCGTACACCAGATATGGAAAAGGTATATTTCCGTAATTTCCAAAGGAAACATTTGGGTCTGTTAGACGAGAAAAAGTGGCAAGAAGCCTGAATTACGGTGACAACAAAAATACATTATGCATTCAGGTATTGTGCAATGAATCATTGCATTGTAGTATGCTGTATTGTAAGTGTGTGACCGAAATAAGATATGACAAAGGGGGCCATGGGCCCTGAAATGTGCAGGAGGTGCTCCGATACGCATGCACGGAATCAAAAAGTTTTAAAGTTACAGCATAAAAATGTCTTGTTTTATTTCGATGCTAAAATATTATTTTTGTGGATGACTTTTCGAGGCTTGAGCTTGATCTTCATGGGAGTATTCTATATGCTGTGGGATCCCCCCTTGCAAGGCGTTAGCATTCGTTATTTAGTTGTAATGTTGTAACTGCAGGCATATCGGAGCAAAAGTGGCACCAACTACGGAAAACACAAATCAGAGCAACAGCAGCACTGAAGTCGGCATGCCATGCTCACTAACTGGTAACCTTAGCTGTGAAGAGGCTCTCTGCTGTGTCGAAGGGTCCCATGGATATTTCAGTGTTGCTGCCGCATATTGTTGCTGTTAACTTTGGAGATGATAAGCCCAACTGCATCAAGGCTGCCGAAGGGTCACCTAGGCGTTTGTAACGATGGTGTTGCAGCAGCGTAGGCAGCACCAGAGGGTCCAACTGCACATGATGATGAAGAATCAGATTCTGCCGCAGGAAGTGCAGCGGCAAGAAGCCGTGAGACAGAAGGCTTTAGTGTAAAGTCTGCAGTAGCAGTAACTACCGTATCGATAACTGCTTCAGAAGGTGTATTAGATGGACAGCAAGACAGCCTTGCAGGCGATGGCACTGCTGCGGGATCTCCGCCCTCTCCCTTTTTATCCGGTGCTGTATGTATACAGACGAAACCCTCAGGGACAAAGAAAAGGGTGAGGGTCCCAAGGCCCGCTAAGGCCCTCATAAAAGGGGCCCCTAAGCAAGCCGCAGGAGCAGCAGGGCTTCCCCAGCATAAGGCTGAAGGGAAGAGTGGCAGACATCAGAAGACACCGAGGGTGGCCTCCAAAGGGCTGCCTCTGTGCCTTGATGGCGCAGAGACACTGCGCTCTCAGCTCCTGTATCCCTCACGTCTCAGCAAGCAGGAGCCAGCAGCAGCAAGGGCAGCAGCAGCAACAGGTCCAGACTGAAGAGCCGCCAGCGGATGCTCACGTGTCTCTTGCTGCTTGGAGCTTTCCTGATAGAATAATGCATGACCAAGTGTATGCGGGGGAAAGGAATAGCAACAGCACAAATCCCAGCAGCAGCAGAAATCCCAGCAGCAGCAGAGATTCACAGGCAACTGGTGGCTGAGACCTCCGTTGTCTGCTTGCAGTTGCTGTGCCCTTTCCTGTATTAGCGCGGACTCTTGCTGCTACGACTCCCCTTTTGTCTCAGCAGCAGCAACGCCAACAAAAGCAACAACATAAGCAGCTGGTTGTGCAGGGTCATGCTGAGGGTGCTGCTGTTGATGTCTCCTCAAGCGCAACAGCAGGCAGTGGTGCCTGTGAGAAGAGCCAAACGCCAATTGGCCTGTGTGTTGCGACCAACAGCAGCAGCAACGCGTCGCTTCTTCCCTCGTGTTGGGGCTGTTTGCGAGGGCCAGGACCAGGCCGCCGCCCTCACTGACTTCTTGCGGCGTTTCCTCGATAGAAGCAACGCCAGAGGCAGTGGGGAACCCGAGCAGCAGCACCAGCGGGCCTCTGCAAGCCCCACAAGGGCTCCAGGAAATGTTTGCTGTGTGCTGCATGCAGCCGTCACTGCCAGGCAGCGGCAGCAGTTCGTCGCCTGCAACAAGAATATTGCAGTCCTTGTTTTTGCTGCACATGCTTTTGCTGCAATTGCAATGGCCGCAGCAGTGAATGTAGATCAGATGCGGCAGCAGCAGAAACAACAGCAGCAACAGCAGCAGCAGCAAGCAGAGCAGGTTGCGTTGCCCCTTGAGGTGTCTCCGCAGCAGCAGGAAATGCAGCCAGCGGAAGCAGAGAAGAAGACCCTGCGGCAGCAGCATTTGCAGCAGCAGCAGCAGTTGCTGCTAGAGGCGTGCGAGGTGCTGCTAGTGCATGAGGCCCCGAAACTCTGCAGAGATCCGTCGTTCGCTGAGGCTCTCCGCGTTTTTCGCAGCAACAGCAGCAGCAGCAGCAGGCGTCGTTGTATTTTGCACTGCAGCAGCTTCTTGCCTTCCTCACGTAGGGAGCTGCAGCAGTGGCTGTTGGAGGCTACGGCACCAGAAGCTCTGCTGCCTGCAGCAGTTCAAAAAACGCTCGGAGCTCTTCCTGCTGCCGGTGCTGCTGATGCTGCGCAGAGGTCTTTTCCACATCAATGCAGCACCAATCGGGAAAGCAGGTTTTTGCTGCTGCTCCAGCGGCGTCAAGTGCTGCGGTGCATGCGCACATGCGCAGGGCCTACCTTGAAGATTCACGCCTGCTGCAGCAGCTGCAGCAACAGCAGGGAAGTGACGCAGATGTGCCCGGCCCAGTAGCAGCAGCGGCAAGGGCAGCAGAAACAGCAACGACTGCTGCGGCTGTGACGTCAGCAGGCAAGCCAGGAGTAGCAGCAACGGGCACACCTCTTGCAGCAACAACATCAGGAAGCGAAACGCCAGGTGATGCGGCAGCAGCCCCTGGAGCAGTCTTTTAAGACCCGCAAAGAAAACCCCGAGTGGGCCGAGCGATAGTTACCATCAGCAGCAGCAGCAGCGACGAGGAGTCTCCCTGCCAGAGAGAAAGGGTGCACCGGACGCCCGTCAATGCCTTTGCCTCAACGTCAAAGGCTCCGCTGCCGCCAGCAAAAAGCTGCAGCAGCAGCGATGGAGATGCTGCAGCAGTGGCAGGCAGCTCCCTGCAGCGCTACCGGCGCCTCATTGAGGCTATTAGCACGGCGCTGCTCGCTGCAACCGCCGGCTTGAGGCAGCAAAGCCTTCTTTTTCCCAAGTGCAAGAGGCAGCAGCAGCAGCAGAGGCAACTGCTCCGGTGTCTAGGCATGTCTGAAGTCGCTATCACCAAAGTTGACGTGCAGGCAGCGCGTACTGCGATTCACGTAGCAGAAAGATAGCACCTGCAGGAGCTTGGTGGAAAGAAGACGCTGCAAAGGTGCTCTCTGTTGCAGCGGCAAGCAATCAACCAGGAAGTAGGCACACTTGAACTCTAACGCGTACACCCCAGAGTTCCAAGAGAGACAGCGGCAGATTCTGTGGCGCTGCTTGGCCTCTTCTGTGGGAAGTTGTGGCAGCCACAAGCCATAAGAGAGATACAGAGAGAAATGTGTGCAAGTGCTTTTGATTTTCCTGTGCTGCCACTGGAGACTTTGGTGCTGGAATGTTGCTTTTCTATGATGCTTCTACAGGGGAGAGCCTTACTGGGCTCTGGGGGCCCGCTGAGTGCCCTGGAGTACCTTGAAGCCCAGGCAGCAGCCTGCAAGAGTAGCAGATGCAGCGGCAGCCCTGCAGAAGGCATGCACTGCCACCTGCACAACTGGGAGACAGCAGCTGCTTTCTGCTTCTCGAGCTGCAAGAGCAACTGCTTCCGCACGCATGCAGCGCACAGCAAACAGACAAGACCTGACTTTGGTATGGCTATGGAGCTGATACACTGGCTTTTTCGCGTATTTCACAGACACTTCAGCCCCAGCAGCCGCACACACTACAGCAACGAGAGCAGCGGCGAGGGCAGCAGTAATAACATCATTACTATCACAGACAACACCAGCACGAACAGCTCTTCCCTGCATTCTGCGGTGGAATGGGGTGCTTTGCTCCTCACTGATTTTCCTGAGAAGGCAGCAGCTGCCGCCGCAGCTCTGATGAGCGTAAAGACGTCTGCCTTTTCTGTGCAGCTCCTCAAGCCGGCATTAGCAGAGGCTGCGCCTCCTGCAGGCGGCGCGTCTTCTCGCAGACGCCAGGCTGGTGTAACGCTGTGCGACGGACGGGACAAGGGCACCGCAAGCAGCAGTAACAGCTGCGGCAGTCCACGTAGAAAGCTGTCACGCTCTAGCACCGCGACCCCCAAGTCTGTTACTGCAGGCGAAGGTGTTTGTTGCTGATGTTGCAACAGCAGTTCGCGATTTCCCGTCTGGATGCCGTTGGCGGCTTGTTTTGGTGCTTGGGGATGCTGCTCGGCAGACGGCGGCAGGTGAGTTGTGGATTGCCCATCGCTTCTGTGCTGCCTGCGCTAATGGCGCTTTTCTCATGCAAACGAAAGCCGAGCATTCGCAACAACAGCAGCTTCAGCAACAACAGCAGCCCTGCTTGTCTTCTTCCTGCTGCTTGTCAGCATCAGGAGTCCTAGAAACACCCGTAAAAGCAGCTTCACCACCACCAGAAGCGGCTCCCTCGGCCAATTGCACAGACAGCATTCGTTCATATCCGTCTGTTGGTTGCGGCTACGCGGGTACGGCTGCTGCCGCTTCTTCTGCTGCTGATGCTGCATGCAGCTCAGCGGGTTTTTCAGATTCAGTGGCAGCGCCGCTTGCATTGGAAGAGCTTCGGGCGGCTGCTGCATTGGGAGGCAGCAGGTCTCCTGTGGTATCCGTGCCGATAGCAGCGGCTACAGCTGCCGCGGCTACAGCATCAGCAGCAGACGAGCTGTTCGACACACTGCAGGAACTCATAGATGCCTGCAAGGACGCGGAGACAGGCGCCGCTGCAGAAGCACCAAACAGCTGCAGTAGCAGCAGTGCCGCTGTTGTTGCGTCTTGCGGGTCAGCTGTGCTGGCGCGGGCTACGAGCACCAGCCGAGCCACAACAGCGGGAAACCTTGTGGAGCCGATGGATTGCTTGTTACTGCCGGGCCGTCGTCTGTTATCACTGGAATGCCTTTTGGCAGGAGACTTCTTTGCGGCTGTAGCAAGCACTGAACGTCAACAGCAACCCCAGAAGCAAACAGAGGCAAACGGCAAAAAAAGGTGGCGGGTGTCTCCTGGGCCCTCAGCAGAGTTTTCTGTTGTCGAGGAAGGCGATGAAGAAGCAGCAGGAGCAGCAGCACCAACAGGAGATGTGGAATCTGCGACAAGTGCAGCAGCACCTGTGCGATTGCCAGAAGATCCAGGTGACCAATGGTGCAGTACCAAAACCGCGAGGACTTTAGCAGACCCCATCCTCCCTAATTCTGCTGACCTGCCGGCCAAAGCACTATGAATCCCTGGAGATGCCACGACGCGATACCCTTTCTTCGGCTGTGCTGTTCTCTCGGCTGTAGATGTCCTGATGCAGTCTTTTCTGATGCTTCTGCTGCTGCGCCTGTTGCAGACACTTTCGATCGAAAAGTCCTGAAATCGCAGGACTGCAGCAGTTATGCGCTTTTCACTGTGCCGCGCCATACTGCGAATGTAGAAGCAGCTGCGAGCGGCGGCGCTGTGTCAGCTGGTAGCTCATCCTTTCTCAAAGTACTGCGCAAAAGGCAAGAAGGTGCTCTGGCCGAAGTCCCTCACCATGGCCATCGTACCCAACGTACTCGACGGCTTTTAGGAGACCGGGGTCAAGAAATTCCCTTTCCTGAAGCAGCATGCAAGGCACATAGCAAACGAGACACTATAGTTACTCTTTTCGAGGATCTGACAGACACGCAGGAGGCCCCTCTTGCACCAAAAGACGACGAAGTAAAAGAAAAGACCCATACAAAGGGGTTATAGTACAGCAGCAGCGCCAGGCAGCTCTTAACTTGCAAGCGGCGAGCTGTTCTCTCTTAAACTTCCAATAGGTGGTCGAAATTTCAGTTACCTGCTGCCTCCTGAGCTTGAAGAGGCTGGCCCTGTGGTTCTCGGCACCACGAACGAGGAATGCAGTGAGAGGCTGCCACCAAAACATGAAGGAAAGGCTAAGAGAAACATGCAGGGAGAACAGGGGAACAGGGGCAGGTGTGGAAGCACACCTGTCAATGAGAGGTCCTACCGCAGGAACCTTCTTGGGACTGAGTGTTTTTCCGTAGGAGACAATGGCAACAGGCCAGTCGCTCGCTGCAAGTGGCTGCCTAACACAGGACAGTGCGGGAGAGCCAGTGTCACGCAGCTCTGGTGGCTGCTGCTGGACACAGGACACCCGCTGACACGGTTTTTTTGTTGACGTAAGTTTTTTATACACTGTTACCTTGAACGAACACGCTCCCTCCATAGTGCTAGGACTCTTTAGAATGCCCCCACCTAAAAGCTGCGTAGGTACCAAGTTGTCTCGGCTGCATTCAGTGGGAAGAACTGAATAGCGTGTAAAAAATAAGTTATAAGGCTAGATAAGCTTAATGGTATAGGACACATTGTAAGCTAAAGACGCTGGCTGACTAAAACTAGGAGAAACCTTCATCGGTTAATTTTGGCGCCTGGAGGGCGAGCAGGAGGATTTTTGATGAAAATCCTAATGGAAAATATCACTACTTCGCTACTCCCTTTACAAATGCGGTCACGTAAACACTCAAGTAAACGAAGAAATACGACACGTCTCAGAAACGAACTATTGAATCATCCAGCAGACGGTGGTCTACAGGCTTTACAGAAAACGAGCAGGATCTAAGGAAATAGTTCTGTAGTTGCTGTCTTTGTAGCAAGAAGGTATCGGTTTCGAGTTTATTTGGTCAGATTCCCCTTCGAACCTCGAGCAGTCTCGTTTCCTAAATCCCGCAATACAGGCGGTACGAGCGTCTAGGTCATGCAAAGTAGACACTGCAAAATATCTCTCCCACTTTAGTTTTGAAGCGGACCCATCTAGACCCTCATTTCGGTCATATGCTTCTGCCAAGTAGCCTTGCGCAAGCACATCTTGGTGTTCGTCTGCTTGACTCCTTTCACGAGGTCCCATAATCTCCTGCTTGTGGCCCCCAACGGGTAATTGAAAGGGCAGCGGCGGTCCAACTGGAGCTAGACTAAACTAAAGAAGAGAAACAGGATACAGAACTAAACAATAAACTATGAACTTCACCATTCACTGTGGCTGAGCTAAGGAAACTCTATCTTTCGAGATTATAAAACACACGCTTGACCTTATATCGGACAAGGTTAGGCGTTGGTAGGTATCGCTGCATGCATGGGGAGCTATAATTGAACCAACAATGACAATATTGTGCCGTTTCGCTACAGGCACTTGTGTTGGACGACGTGCCCTCAGGATCAACTGATGGCAGAACTAAAACAGGAACCTTCACTTTAAAAATTTAATTATTAAAAAAGGTCCAAAAGAGCTTTCACTGCAATGCAACGATAAATCCAAATGGCAGCATAGAGAAAGGTGTATGCACCCATAGCTAGCAAGATCAGGCACCCTACAAGCTCCTCTCGACCAAAACTGCACTGGAATCCCGTTAGGGAGGCCGAGCGACTCTCAGGCTGTTTTTGCCAAAATTTAGTCTTGGGATTCAAAGTTCCGTCGAACGCTCCGACGTATGTTATAGCACTTACCTCTTTCTTTCACATTTGTTGAAGCACGGTGGTCTGGTTAGGCCACCTTAACGACTTGCGAACGAAACATTAAATGCCAAAAAATTATGTGTATTTCTTCAAAAACGCTGTTTTTAAAGAAATTTAAGTTTTTGAAAAGGAGATAACTCCTGTTTACTGCGATAATCAGAACTTTCACGTTTGACAGACAGCAGGAACTGGACCTGTCTGTCTCACCTGAAATCCTTTCTCTTTCTGCCCAAAAAAAGGTTTAAAACCTATCTTTGACTTTTTACTAGTTAAAGCCAAATGGAAATGCTTGATTTTCAGACAGGCTACGACAGCCTGTTGCGCTACATATACCCTTTTTAATGTATAGTGCTCCCAGTTTGCTAACCCAGGGAACTGAGTGCACCAGCTATGTGAGGATGCTATGTATTAAAACATTTTTAAATGCTTTGAGACCAACTTTGACCGGTATCTGCTATGGAAGTCCAACAATGAATGGGCCGGTTTGCAACGTAGCAAGCGCAAAAACGTTTTCAGATAATACTAGCTACGCTGGTTTGTTAATACCAGAACCTCTGAAAAGGAGTGATTTTCCGTTATTTAAGTTTGTTAATGAGTAGTTAGGTATCCAAATAATAAGTGCTAATCAGAAGCCAGTCACGAAGGACCTCGCCTATAAAAACCCATATGCAGTTATTCATGTCCATTCTGCAAAGCTGGTGAAGGAATTGGAGGAAACTCAGCACACCCATAGATGAACAAATGCGTGAGTTAAACAAAAGCTAGAGGCCAGTAAGGCTAGAACTAAGGAAGCTCTGGATGAAAGAGACCAAGAATATAGGGGGAGGTTAGAAGTTGAGAGTACTGAAAGGAAATTTAAATAGAGACCTAGAGAGCTGAAAACCTCGGTTTATAAACTAAATAGAGCACAGAGTTATGGCCTTAAAAGAATAAAGGCCCTGAATGGCAAAACAGAGTTAAAGGTAATCCATCTTAAAGTTCAAAGCCAGACTTCATCGAGCTGGAGATAAGTAAACAGAAATGTTCTCTACAGGCTCTCTTGGCTAAAAGGCTGTTCGTATCGTATAAAAAATTTAAATACTTGGATTGGAATTAAAGTTTATAGAGGAACCAGCCCTACAGATGCAAAAGGAACTGGGTACGAAAGGCCACCTTTCCAGGACAAGGTAGCGGCCTCAGACACTATAACTTTCCTCTAAAAACGACAGTTGGATCAACAAGACGCTAAACTTGAAGTATTGAAACGTCATTTGAATATCCCGGAGGGAATACAATTGCTGGACGTAGAAGTTCCTCTAGCTCCCCTTCCAACACCTCGCAAGGATTCTGGAGCTCGGGTGTGTCTATCCTGCTCCGGAAGCCTGCAGATAGCTATGGCTAGCTAAAGACACTTCATCCAATCGTGCATAATGTGCGTATATAGTGTGCAGGTGGGATATTCTCTCTTATTTTAGCTGCATATCACGAACACTCCGCATTTTACAACGCCCTAAAAAGAGGAAACTGGACATCTCGGATATTCAGAAGTAAAGAACTAGGAGCATATATAGCGTAGCATGAGCACGAATTAAATTAAAACGCTGGCTTGAAGCATGGAAAGCAGGCAAGGATTCCATTATTGGCAATACTGCGTAACCTGGGAACGGCACAGATGTCTTATTGGGCAAGTACAGTACAACGCTTTAAAATTGTAATGCAGCAATATGTCAAATATGCAACAATTACGTTGTTGTTCATTTCCATTAGACGCAAAATACGTACTGGCGCTCACATGCAGCTACTAGGTGAACACACTGCATGCCACACAGGTTACAACACTGGATGCGCACAGATAGGAGTGACGATTTGGATTGCAAGCACTGATTATTTTTTTTCTCAAAGGTTTGAGGGTTTTTGAAGTTGTTTTGGATGTGGAGTGTTTTCAAAAAGGACTGTTCCTGCACTCCTTGCGACTTAAATAACCCCAAGCTTCCCTCGCGATGCATGCCGAAGCACAACTGCGTTTTCGATGGGACTTCTTCCCGGGTGAACTTGAGCACGAATGAGTTGACGGAATTCGTTGGGGTCACTCGTGTCTATGTGTGAAGGAGGCTGAAGGCTTCCTGGCTGAGTGGCCTGAAAGCCCTGAACAATGCTGAGCTACTCCCAAGAAGAACGCTCCCAATAGGTGCGTCTGCGCATCGACGTGCTTGAACTGGGTTGATGCATCGGGGGCAGGAGTGTGTAGACTTGCGGAGGAGCGCTTCAACCAGTGCACTTCAAGTTCGTGTA